>WSFP011476993.1:0-16808 GCA_009831015.1 Picea engelmannii
TTCTCCTGCAAATACTCTTTAGGGTTTAACCATTAACCATATGTGAGTACATACCTCGGATAGCATTTGCAGGTAGTGGCTCCATCTGGTAGCAGCGGTAATCATTACCAAAAACTTCAAGAGTGATTGCAACTAGTTCTACGACTGCAACTGCAACTACAATAGGTACTGCAACTGCAACTGCAACAGGTACTGCAACTGCAACTGGTTTTGAGACTGCAACTGCAACTTCAACTTAGGGTTTTATGAGGAAACCCTAATTTTTCAAACTTCAAATTTTGAAATTCTGATCCAGGGGATAGGTGCGCTAAGCTAAGGCGAGTTAGCTGGTGTAGTCAGATTTTAAAAAATCCAACTTTTACCCCTTCAAATCTGATCTGCGGATTTCTGGACTGGTGCTTCTGGTTTTCTGGTACTTCTGGTACTTCTAGTACTCTGGTTTTCTGGTACTTTGTGAAACTAGGGTTTCACTTTCCGGGAGATCTAGCCACTGAAAAGGTGCGCTCTAGGTGCCAAATTTATCCTTGGGGGAGGGCACAACTTTCTAGGGTGTTAGGGAGCTGAAAATACTCACTTTTTCAAAACCCTAATTTTGGGGTACGGTAACAATGACGTTTTTCCTCTTGCAGATTGTGCTTCCTTCAGGTTGGCTCTGATCCCATGTTAATGTTTATGCCATTATTATAGTTCTTTGCATTTCAATAGATAAGAGCATCATAAGAATAATATCACTGAGAAATACACATCCACAAGAGACACAACATTTATCCTGGGAAACCCTCTAGGGGAGGAAAACCCAGCAAAAACTTCCTTATCATAAATAGCTTATACAATGTTCAAGAGATAACTCAAACCAATACAGAAAGTCCTCCCCAAGAGATGCGCCACCCTTCTTCTCCTCTGTCCAACTTCCAATTGCAGCTTGCCTCATAAGATAATGAGGAAGTGAAGTGTGTCTAAGAAGTGAGGCGCTAGCCTCTTATTTATATCAATCTGGCATGTGTGAAGAGTCACCATCTGGCAGGGCCGACCTCTCACTTTGGGTGGGTAAACCCACCTTTAATTAATTCTGGCCCTTCCATTATAACTGCTAGGGTCGACTTCTTATTCAACACTTTGTAATTGTCCGATGACCAATCCGCAAAAGGGGATTTGGTCCTTATTCAATTACCGACATGATTAATCCTCAATGGGGATTAATCCAATAACAATAATAATAATAATAATGACATGATTAATCCTTAATGGGGATTTAATCTAATAATAAAAATAATAAGAATGCTCTTCGCAGTTACATTATTTCAACACGAGCGACGCCTATTCAATGCAAGGATAACTGAGCTCCAAGAAGACACCATCATGGCACTTGCGACATGCAAAGAGATGGAGCGGTGGTACGAGAAAGTGCAACAAGATGTAGAGACATTCGACTACATTGGTGCAATCCAACAGGGATGAGACACAGAAGAACACGACATCCGGGTGTTGAACAAAAGCAGTCTTGATTGCATAAAGAAATCAGCTGAGTATTGGGCAAAAATGACTCAGGAACCTCATCGAGAAATCCAAGAGAAATGGGTCAAGTGCGAGAAAAATTGGGTCAATATCAATAGGGTGATGAAATATATTGGACTCCTCAAGTTTGGCACACCCGATGACTTTGTCGACTTGCGCGACATAGTTAAGTCGCACACTGAGCAAGACTCATTATGGGCCAAGGAAATAGCTAAGGTGACAGATATTACGCCAGGTCAGGTGCGACATTTCATAGAGCACCCTATCAAAGATCTGACTATGCTGCAATAGTTAAGTGCCATTTTAGTCAAGTACTGAGCACATGTGGTAGAGATAAGAGAGATTTACATGGCCCTGATGGAACAACATAGATTCCCATATTTGAACACCTACAAGGAGCTGTTCATCAAGTAGGAAGAGTACGAGAAAAGTCACCCTCTTAAGTGATATATTGAAATGAAACATAGAAGACTCACATCAGAGAACGCCATGTGGCGATTTATTTTTATTTTTATCTGCACTGTAGATGTTATTTTTAGTTAAATTTATGCTATAAATAAGGAGATCGACCGATTAGTTAAAGGTCGATGGTTTTTGCAAGAAACTCTCATTTTTGGTTTCTTTAAGAATTATTTTGGATCTTCCTTTAATTGAGAAGTCCTTTTGGACCAGAGACAAGTTTATGTTTTCATCAAATGCGTGTATGATTGGATGTGGAGAAGAACTATTTCCTATCTCATCTCATGAATGGATGCTGTAACGAGTAAGAGCTATTAAATCTATTGATAAGCTATCTAATGCAATGTTTTACAGTTCTTTCTTTAATGATGAAAATGAATCTTTGTGTTATTATGTGATTGATGATTAGAGTTGAGTGAATTATTTTGCTTACCGTTGTTTATCACATGCATGTTTTCTTCTGATAATCTATATCTCAGTTAGTAATTGGAATATTCACATGGTTAATATATTAGTACCAGGCCTGTGATATATGATCATTTTATGCATGCTAGGGTGTAAGGGTTATCCCAAGACCAACCTCCTCTCCATTAGTTAAAGTTTGTTCTCATTTGTTGCCTAGTTGGTTTATACCGGCTTTCCATCTTATATCAGTCCTACCTAAGAGAAAATTAAAAAAGAGAACGTCCGACCCGAAGAAGAGAACCTTTACAAGAAAACGTAAAGCCCATCGATTATTTCGACCAGATCGCAGGATCTGGAGGACCATTCCACCATTAAACGCTGCAAAGTCTAATTGGGCCTTGGTGGTGGGTTTGGTTCCTGCTATTGAGTTAAAGGGATTTAGGACCCATAAACAGGTCCTAACACATCCTTCCCCATGATCACTTTGATGATAACACCATCTAATGAATAGTTTGGGTCTACTCGGGACACAAAATCGACGATTGCGAGTCTTCCCAATTCAATATGAAGTTCTTTTACTGGATAATGGTCGGAAGTTGGGACTTGTTTTCACAAGTTTGATCAGACCAGGGTCCTTCTCAGGTTACCAACAAAAGGTACCAAGTAGTCTAGAGTGATGGCATTTTCATCTCCTACGAAGAGAATAAGTCTCACCTGAAGCGCTGCTGAGTCAAATAGATAGGGGAGGGTAAGGAAAAGACTTAGGAGGATCCACATAACCTTTAGGACTCATTCCGATATTGCACAAGAGACATGAACATATCAGAATCATATGAGTGCAAGAATCGAACCTACTTATGTTGTGAAAAAGCAGTTAAACACAGGACCATCAAGTGGAACGTATAAACCACAAAGAAGTATTGTAATGCATAAGGAAAATACACAGAGACACATCATATTTTGAAAATTCAGGTCCTTCTTCATATTATCTTCAGAATACTTCTTTAATTACAGACTCAAAAATACACAGTAGTGTTCTGTACAGACTCTTGGCTCTGTACTCATGTCACAAAGCTCCAATTCTCAGACAGATAGGTCGATTACATCACAGACTCAGGACTCGACTTGACTCGACTTATAACAACCAACAACAACAACTCACAATCCACTAGAAACTCAACCAACTAACCCTTTTACAATTATGTTTATCCCTATATATAGCTAGGTTGTGTCTTCCATCTCGGCTTGCACGCTTCCTTGTTCTGTTACAACCAGTTTTTGCTTAATTGGCATTGCGCTGTCCTCCGCAACTGCTTTTTGTTGCTCTTACTTGCTCTGTTGTCTAGCTTCTTATAGAGCTTGCACAACTCGTGCTCAATAAAAAATTGCACAATTCCTTATCCAAAAAATGAAGGGCCCAAAAGGACTTACCCAATTTCTGGGGTTTCCTCAGGGTTTCTACTGAGTCTTCAGGAGTCAAATAATCTCTCTAAGACCATCATTGGACTTTCAACTCCATCAAAAGGAAGATCTTGCATGTCTTGCATGTTTTCCACTAAAGGATTTGTTTTTTCCCTCAGGACAAAAATCTCTCTAACTCTCGCAAGGATCTCCCCGACAACATGATACTAGCATTACTGGGAAATGGATTTTTTTCCCATAACTTGCAAACTTTCCTCTCAAGGATGTAGGACTCTCATGGATACAAAATTTCCATACTTGTTCTCGTTCATAACTTATTAGATCTAGAAAAGACCACAACAACCATATTCCAATCACGCATGGGTTCAATTCATTGATTATAAGCATTCATATTTTCCATTTAAATTAGACACTCACACACACACACACATTCATACACAATTTAACAAGTCCAGTTAACCCACTTGTCTAATTAGGAAAATGAACAACTCCAACTGACTGAGAGAGGATGCCTTTCCTCCCAACCTTATGCCATACTGTAGAGTGCCTTCCTATAGTATGCCACCCCTATGCCAAGCCATGATACCACACGGGGAATGAGTCAGTCAGTTTCCAAACTCAAGATGATCCAGGAAGGTTACTCTCCTTCCTCCCCTGACAACAACAAAAGTTGTCCCCTTGCCACTAACTTAAGAAACTCTATAGGTTTATCATGTGGTTTCTCAACTAGAATCCTCTGCACAAGGGATTTCCTTCTTTTCTAAACAATCCCTCAACAACCTCCCCTTACCAGTATTGGTTACTATCCAGTAAGCACCAATATGTAGTCCTCTTTTGCTCCAGTATGGATCCAAGTCTTCTCTATTTCAAGGTGATCAATATTAAATTGGAAAAGTTTCCTATTTTATTCAAGGAAAATCTCTCTTCTCTTCTTCATTTTGTGCTCGCGAATCCCTTTGTTCACTGTACTGTTACTTTGTGAGTCTTCTTCTCACTCGCTCCTTTCTATGTTGCCTCTTCTTGAGCTCCTTCGGGCTCTATTTTTTTGATACCACTCTCAAAGTTGAACTATTGTCTCTCATGTGTGTTCTCTATCTCTTTCCACAGTCTCTCCTCCTATGTCTCTCTTGTATCCTTCTTCTACTAGTATTTCAATGGTGTTTTCCACATTTTGTCTCTTCTTATGCTAATCCTTGGGATTCTCGTGGATTCTGTCAGAAGTAATCTTTAGTCAAGGATCCGAATTCTGAAGAGGCAATCCAATGGGTGTACTTCTGTCAGGTTTTTCAGTTGACCCTTTCTTCTTCAAAAGATCAGATCTGTCAACAATTTTAACTGCCTCAACCACGAATCTCCTCTCTCATAATGGGTCATGTGGTTCCATACAGATTGGGTACGCTGGAAGGTGTATTTTTATGCTTTGCAAGCATAAGTTTGCTTTTTGAACAAGCTTCCTGTTTTCTTCATAAAAACAACTCAGCTCCACCTCACCCAACCACTCAATCAATCCCTGCTTCATCAATTCCCACTTGTGTATCATGGCTAATACTCTCAAGGTTGTTCCCTCTCACTCAAAGGTTTGGTTTATTTTATTAATCAAAATATAATTAAATGCTTCATAATTACATCATTTGAAATCTTAAGCATAATTACAATCTTCGGGGAAAATGGGGTGTTATAAACAGCTTCGTGCATCCCTCATAAGCAAATAAACTAATCGACCCATAATCAAAGCGTCTTCACCAAAAATTGTCACAACTTTATATAAAGTAATATATCTATGAACCCATGAAAATATGTCAACAAAAATATGTGAACATGTGTGCCATGGGCCAATAAGAAGTGAGTGGACCCATGTCACAAACCATGGCTCCATATATATTACCCTTTTCACGAAGACCCACAACTACATAACCAAAGGTGGCCCCATAGTATGGTAGTTGTCATGTCATATGTGGGATGTCTCATAAATGAAACTATCCCACAATAATTAAAAGTTTTACTAATATAATACCTCAACATGTGTGCCCACCATGGTATACTCCAATGGAAATGTGATTCACAATTCATTGTGATACAAAGGGGGCGACTCCATAACTTAGAACAATATTTCCCTACATATGTGATGTCATCTCCACATAATATATTTTTGAGCCTTAAATAACCATATACTCCAACAAATATATGTTTAATATGTTTCATGATAAAGGGGTGACCCATCATCATTAAAATAATAATATGCCACCTCCACTATATGCCCACCACAGTGCAATGTAACATTTTATTAGAGGGTTAATACACGAGGTAAAAGGGGATGTCCCCATTAAAAATAAAATACTATAAAGTGCTTCCACATGTGTGCCATCAACTTAGTCATGTTCTAATGAAGATACGGTCTAAGGTGTAAAAGGGGGTGGCCCCATTAAAATAATAAATTGCATCCACATACGTACCAATGAAACATATACTCCATAAAGGTTTTGTACCATGAAGATAGAAGTGGTATGTCCTAGTAAACCCAACCATAAACCAAATTCATAACAATAGGGGACAATGTGTTGCACTCTTACAATACCATTATGAACTAGAACCACACCATGCCACTCTTGGTCCATCAGTAATTACTAGGGTGTTTCACAATAGATATGTATGAGTGTTAGGCTAGGCTAACCAAGAACAACATAATCATGAATCATTCACCAATGATATATCGTAGTACCAAAGTGCATTTCACAATTATCAACCAAGACATCGTAGATATGCCACTTCGAAATGGATGATCCCACTAAGCACTCAAGAAGAAAAATGAACCTCATCCAATCCAAAATATAGAAGCAACCCAATTTAAGTACCATTCTCATGAAGCTATCATCCTGCAAATCTATGTAATCTATGATAACAATCACACATGAAATCCTCACGCAGTATGAGGGGTAACAACTGGCTCCAATATGGGGACATCTACTCTTTCATAAGAGTGCATGAGAACCTTAGAATCATTGGATGTACTTACAAGAATATATCACAAGAGAAGAAATTTTTTGGTAGGGTAGTTCAAGATTCTCACCCCAAAACGCCACATTACAAGTCCATGATAAAGTTTAAAAGAAAACATTTAACTAATGCTCACAAATATTGAGCTTATTTGTCTCCTACTCACTCTCAAGAGCTTATTACTTCAACACCTATTCTAAGATAAAGAAGCACAAGAGCTAGGTGAAATCATAGAACCAATGAAGCCAAACTAGTGCTTCATCAATTACATAAAGTTTACCCTTATGTTTGGTAATAAACCAAAACAAAGAGATGCTCATCACCAAGTAAATATGAGTTGCAAAATACATAACATTGTCATTGCAAATTATCATGAGATCATGGACAAAAGTGTCAAAAATATGCCATGGTTGGTATGAACTTCCGCAAGAATTCTTTATCCATTCTTGGATAAGGCTAGAATATGGCAATGATAACCCATATTTTCTCCACACACGGTCTCCATGTTGCATCACACACCTCTCAAAATGCCAATCCACATACTCCAATAAATTTCCTCCTTGACTTCCATGTAAAATATCAACCATATCATTGTACCTCAAGGCTTGAGGTGGCTCCTGTTGATGTTTCTCCAATTAGCAACATCAGATAGACATTCTTCCAGATTGGTCATGCTAGTTTGACTAAGGGAAATGATTCATTCACTCACGAAGCTTTTCTGGTGGTGAATGGCTCAGGTGTAGTCTTTCTCCCGTCGAGGAGTGGATAGACTCGAGGTGCTCTCACATTGCCTACTCCAGGTTGGAGTGATCTATATCAATTAGACATGCATGTGAGGAAATAATCATCAACATAAATATAATATATAAATAATATATAAATAATAAATAATTAATAACTCATAATAACTTCATTAATGAAAAGGCAATAATGGAAAATACATGTCCATTAATGAAAGAGCACTCTACCCAAATATATATATCGTGGCCCTCAATTGTAATATATTGTATCATATAATATTTACTTATAATAACCTCTCATCAAGTTTTCTAAGTCTTCTTGTGATTTTCAATTTGTAATTATTCTATGTTAACAATAGCATTTAAATCATAAGGAAATAATTATCAGATCTGAAAATTAGAAAAATTCAATAGCTCCACAAAAAATATGTAAAACACATATTGTCTTACCCTCCAACACATATGTAGATGAACACATGAGATAAAATTCATTCTTGGAAAAAGAAAACTTAGCTTCCAATTTAGGGCTTGTTTCCCCTCCTTATATGGCCGGAAATTTTCACAACAAACCATAAACTGAAAACCCTTTTGCCTCATTCAAATTTCAAGCCTAAGAACATATTTTTCAGTTGGATTTTCATTCATGGATTGAAAAAATAATGAAGAAAGAAGTGGCTGAAATTTTCTGCATAAAAATATTCAAATCCATGCAACTTATAGCTGCAAAAGGATCCTCTAATGTTGATTTCATACATAATTCATCCAAGTTTGAAAGAAATTATGCCTCAAAAATTTCTGCATTTTCATCATTAAAATTATACCCTTTAAGTTTAAAAAATACTTCCTTATTTATGAGATCATGTGGTTGGAAAATTTCTGAAAATTACTTGTCATACACATGCCCCATAGGACGAAATAAAACAACATGATCATTCATCAAACATGGCAATCAATTAACCAAACAAATTTCTGCTCTTTTATCATCAACAACATCCTTCGTAATATGAAAATTTTCTGAATTTTCCATAGGAAAACATGGATGGAAATTAATGATGAATTTTTTTTAACATGAAATTATTAAATATGGATGCTCCAAAGGCAAAACATATGTACTTCCCCCTCTAGAATCATCCAAATTAGTGTCATATATGGGATCTCCATAAAATTTCCAGCAATCCACACAAAAAATATGACTATCAATCTGAAGATTAACATCTACATCTTCATCCCCTTGGGTACCCTCATTATCATTATATGAAGAAACAAATACATTTGAAAATCTATCTTGCTTCAAGGGTTTATCTTCAAAAATATCATTTTCCAAATCAACATATACATCATCAAATTTTTGAATGTACTCTTTCAATTTTGGAGGGAGTTGATTTGGGTACCTAGGAATTTCCATAACATTAAAAGATGGATACAATACAAAAAAGGATCATAGTGCCATATTTCTTCACATCAAATAAATTGACATGAAATATGAACATACAAGGTGATACCTCATACCAATTTTGTGAAGTCACCAAGGTAAATACTCTTCCCATTTTGGAGAGAGTTGATTTGTGTACCCAAGAATTTTCAGAACATCAAAAGAGGGATACAATACATGAAAGAACCATGGTGCCATATTTCTTCATTCCAAATAAATTAACATTAAATTTGAACATACAAGATGATACCTCATACCAATGATGTGGAGTTTCCAAGGTAACCCTTCAATGCCTTCGATGGAGTACATTCCAAAATTTGATGATGTACATGTTGTTGATTTGAAGAAGGATATTTTTGAAGATGAACCCTTGAAGCATGGTATATTCTCAGATGTATTTGTTTCTTCATGTAATGAGAATGAGGGCATCCAAGGGGATTAAAATGTATATGTTAATATTAAGATTGATAATCATAATTTTTTTGTGGATTGCTGAAAATTTTATGAGGATCCCATCTATGACACTAATTTGGATGATTCTAGAGGGGAAAGTGCATATTTTTTTTTCTTTTGGAGTACCCATCTTGAATAAGTTCATGTTTAGAAAATTCCATGATTAATTTTTAGCCATGTTTTCTTATGGATAATTCATAAAATTTTCAGATTAGGGAGGATGTTGTTGATAACAAGTGTAGAAATCTTTTGGGTAATTTACAGCCATGCTTGATGAAATATGATGTTGTTTTATTTCATCCTATGGAGCATGTGTATGACAAACAAACTTTATAAAAATTTCAGCCACATGGTTTCATAGATAAGGAAGAATTTTTGAAGCTTAAAGGGTATAATTTCAATGATGAAAATGCATAAATTTTCTAACCATTTCTTCAAAATTTTGATAAATTTATGTATGATAAATCAACATTAGAGGATCCTTTTGGGGCTGTAAATTACACGGGGTTTGAATTTTTTTATAGAGAATTTTGAGTACTTCTTTCTTCATCTTTTTTTTCAATTCACGAATGAAAATTCAGCTAGGAAATGTGTTCTTAGGGTTGAAATTTGCATGAGGAAAAAAGGTTTTCAGTTTATGGTTTGTTGTGAAAATTTTCAGCCTCATAATAGGAGCAACAAGTCCTAAATTGAGAGCTAAATCTTTTGTCCAAATATGAATTTTTAGTTCATGTTTCATTTACATATGTATTAGAGGGTAGTAAATATGTTTTTTGTAGATTTTTGGTGGAGCCACCTCAAGCCTTGAGGTATGATGATATGGTTGATATTGTGCATGGAAGCTACATAGGTCATTTATTGGAGGATGTGGATCATCCTTTTGAGAGGCATTTTGGGATACCTAGTGTGGAGCAAGGATGGTTATCATCGTCGTATTCCAGCCCTATCCAATAATGGATATAGAAGTATTGTGAAAGAGCATACCAACCATGACACATTTTTGACACTCTTGTCCATGCTTTCATGATAATTTTCTGTCACAATGTTATGCATTTTTCAACTCATATTTATTTGGAAATGAACATCTCTTTGTTTTGGTTTATTACCAAACACAAAGGAATACTTTATGTAATGGATGAAGCACTAGATTGGCTTCATTGGCTCTATGATTTCACCTAGCTCTTGTGCTTCTTCATCTTAAAATACATGTAGAAGGAATAAGTTCTTGAGAGCATTGGAGCAGGATAAATAAGCTCAATATTTGTGAGCATTAGTTAGATGTTTTCTTTTGAACATTGCCCTAGACTTGTAATGTGGTGTTTTTGGGTGACAGTCTTGACCTACCCTACCCTACCACAACTTTTATTATTTTGTGATATATTCTTGCAGGTACATCCAAATATTTTTAGGTTCTTATGTACTTTCATGAAATAGTACATGTCTCCATATTGGAGCCAATTGTTACCCCTCATACTGCATGAGGATTGCATGTGATATTTTATCACACATTATAGGGATTTGTAGGATGATAATTTCATTAGCATGATACTTCAATAGGGTTTCTTAGGTATTTTGGATTAGACAAGTTCATTTCTCTTCTTGAGTGGTTAGTGGTCAAGGATCATCTCTTTTATGGTGGCATATCTAGGATTCCTAGGTTGATAGGTGAGATGATATTTGGTGCTATGTTATATCATTGGTGGATGATTCATGATTATGTTGTTCATGGTTAGCCTAGCCTAACACTCATACATCTCTCTTGTTAAACACCGTAATAATTATTGATGGATCAAGAGTGACATGGTGTGATTTTATCTCATGATGGTATTGTAAGGTGCAACACATTGTCCCCTTTTGTTATGACTTTTGTCTATGGTGGGGTTTACTAGGAGATACCTCTTCTACTTTCATGGTACAAAACCTTTATGGAGTATACTCCTCATTGACACATATGTGAAGGAAATTTATTATTTTAATGGGGCCACTCCCTTCTCCACCTTAGACCATATCTTTATTGGAGAAAGACTATGTTGATGGCACACATGTGGAGGCACTTTATAATAATTTATTTGTAATGGGGCCATCTCCTTTTACCTCATGTATTAACGCTCTAATAAAGTGTTACATTGTACCATGGTGGGAACATATGTGGATGTGACATGATGGACCACCCCTTTCTTAGGAAACTCCTTAAACATATATTCATTTGAGCATATGGTTATTTGAGGATCATGAATATATTATATGGACATGGCATCACATATGTTGGGGAATCTTATTAAACATTTTGGGGCCACCCCTGTTCTATAAAAATGAACATATTGACTCTTGAATCCATTAGGACCGAAACGAAAACCTCATGAGGACATTAGTCCCCCTTCATTTTTAGAGAGGTGGTTCTCCTCTTTGGCTAAAAGATATATCTTTGAATATCTTGGAGTGGGGAGAGTTCTAGACAACAAACCCCAAATCTTTATTGCTTGGATCTAAATGAGAATGGTTCTTCAATAACCCAATATTATGTTTATGTGCAACAAAAGTCTTTTTACAATAATAAAATATTGAAGGAGGGCTTCAACATTATACTTAAATTGTGATCAACATCACACACACACTCTTCTTAATCATATATAAATACATCCATGTATTCTTCATGGAAAATAGGAGAGAATAATTTGATCATCTCAAAGAATTTTAAAAGAGTACTTCTATCAAGATCAAAAGATAATTTGATAGGTCAACCTCAAATATCTCATACTTAAGACTCAAAGTTACAAGATGCAATCAAGATCAACCCCAAAGCAATTCTTTGTGGAGTTTTATTCATCAAAGATGTTCTTCATTACAAAAGATTTGACAACCATGTATGTGTATGAAAATAATCCATGATCATATAAGAAAATATCTTAGAATAATATAATAAAAACACTCAACAAATCAACCTTGTGCCCAATTTTGAGATTCAAGCATAAAGATGTGAGAAGTGGTGTAGAAGAATAGAAAGAATGGAGATGGAGATTTCTTTCTTTTGATCAGAATCTTGATTGTGTATCCATGGATGTACTTTCTTCTTCCTATGATATTCTTCCCTGCCCCTCTCACAATACTGATTCTTGGACCCCTTGATGAAGTCTCTCTTCTCTTTTTAAGAAGAGATTTTCTAACTACTTGAGTAGTTAGGGTTTCTCCCTTCTAGAAATTACCATACGAGTTTCTTCTTGAAACATTTCCTTTAATTAATGTCTCATTAATTCCTCATTAATGAACTCACATAATTAATATAAGTATTTTGAAAATGATTCCCTCTCCTTTTTTAAATAAAAGTTTTAAGTAAACTTTTATTTAAAAAAATTTAATTAATTTTCCATTAAAAGAGGACGACTGTAATTTATTTTTCTGGAAGTGAGAACCAACTTTTTATCCATGTAAACCACTTTTTATGTTCTCTTAATTGTATCATATTTCCAATGATATACATTTTGTGCAAATCCATCGCCCGTATCTCAAGATATGAGCTCATAAAGTTGAGTTGTCATGAAGGCCCATTAAAAATGCAACAGACTGATATTTTAATTTCTGAGAAAATGTATCAACTTTCAGCACTTGAAACCTATACCACCATATTATACGTCAAAATACCTTTCCAATGGTACACAGTTTGCACAATTAAAACACCTGGAGCTCAAGTTTGGCCTCCACAAGATCAACACTCAACCACCGTCGATCAAAATTGATGGGCAAATGTGGGCCCTTGGATGAATTTTGTGCTTCCCTTCATTAAATTCGAATTTTTGGTTTAAAATTATATCCCACATGCATTGGGATATTAGATTCTTCATGATATATAATACTAAGTGTTTGATACATTTAGCAATAACAAGAAGATAAGAAATTATGGAGCTTGGAGGATTCGGCCCTTGGAAAATTGTCGAATAAAATAATATTTTTTTGGAATCCTGTCATCGTCCACCTCATGCCATGTCATCAATGAGTCATGCCCATGTGTCATCATGAGAATGGTCCACATCATCACCACATGTCATATTCTTGTTCGTTGTTTTTCATGCCTTGGAATTGCTTTGAGAATTTGGCTAAGTATCTGAGATGAGACAAGAGGGGATGAGGGAGAGGCAGGTTGGAGGGTTTGCGGGTTCACGGGGGTGAGGGAAGAGAGGTGAGTGAATTTAACCATGAAATTTTCGTGAAATCACCAACCCGCAAACCCACGGTTGGACGAGTAATCCAAAGAAACTAAGTATAGAAGGGTGGTCGGTCGAACGAGAGCGAGTTTGAATATGAATCTTTTTATGAATCCACCAACCCGGGAACCCGAGAACCTATAGTTATGGATGATAGAAAATATGTTAAGTGTGGAAAGGTAGTCGGTCATACTTGCATGTAGAAGGGATAAAATACTTTAGGAGCTCGAAATTCATGACAAATCTGATGGTCCAAAATGTAGATCACATAACTTTGGGTTCAAAGTGGAGATCACGAAACTTGGAGGATGAGGGCTTGAACCCGCGAACCCACAAAGTTGAAAAAAAGGATAAGTATAATATAACAAGGTGGTTGGTCAGACTTGTGACATAGGAAATTGGATGGGGATGAAGGCCCACCAACCTGTGAACCCGATGAGGAGATGACGAAAATGGAGAAGAGTGGTGAAAAGAGAAAAATGGTTAAGTGCAGAGATGGAAGGTGAGGGAGATAAGTGATGAGAGTACTTCACAATTCGAAAATGGAGAAAAGAACATGATACTTAGAAAAAATATTCATAATTTGTCATTCAGACCTTTAGACCAGATCTTGAATAACTTAGGCATGCAGAAACAAATATCTGATCCGAAAAGTGCATGACGAAGTTGAGACTCAGGGCTGTAGAGTGAACTTATAAACGTTCAAAAAATGTATTCTTTTTATATCAAGGCTTTTATAAATCCAAGAGCGGAAAAATATAGATGAACAAATTTTGGTCAACAACTAGCTCCAACTGCGGGACAATGTTCCCTTGTGGGTTACTGAGAACACCAGAATCTCAAGACTGGTTGCCTTCTCCATTGGGATATGGAGTCATCTTCAAATTGAACTCTTGTAATTATTCTTATTTCATGGAGTTATTTTCAAACTTCAATATAAGGACTGCCTTCTTATGCAAAACTTAACTAAAGAAACAAAATATATGCATACATGATCTACCTACCATAACTTACATGAAAGAAAGGGGAACCTTAGGTATAGGAATATTTACAATGGAGCCATTCGAGCATCCAATTGACTTGTGAAATGGGATCCAGTAGTAAGAAAAATATTGGGATTGCTACCAATAAATCAAGAGCATGCCCAAAATGTACCACAATGGGATCGAGCAATGTGTGCATAAGACTTGTTTGCATTGGCGGGATGACAATACTTTCAAACCAATATTCAATATAATCTACTCTTGGTTGTGACAAAGTGCTGCTATCTTCAATCAAATGAGAATTTTCTTTCTTGAAAACATTCTCTTTTTCTTCTTTTTCCAAATTCAAGATTATTGTTTCATTGGTGATGTCTTGGCAATGTTCTTCTTCTATGCAATGACTATATTCTTTGTTATCACAATTGTTTTCTTCCACCAATTCTTCTTTATTTTTGCTGAATTCTTCTTTCATATTTGGTGGAGACTCTTTAATTTCTTCCTCATATGGAGTATATGAGATGTTGATGTCCTTTTCTTGGTCTTTGGAATTCTTTCCTTTATTCTCAACAACAAGATTTGATTCAGAAAAGTATTGCAGTGTTTCATGATATTCTTGATCTGAATCATTCATTTCATCTTTTTGTGTCCATGTGGGAGAGGGTGGGTGGGCAGAAAAATTTAAAACATGAGCAAAAACATATGACCTTTGCGATGAAATTTCTGCAAATGAATCTTCTAATGCATCCCAACTAGTAATGGAGTTAGGCATTAATGAACTATACCATTCAAGAGCATCCTCTCGTATAGTTTGCAGGAATAATCTACATGTACCATTGTCTTCAGTGAGGTTGAAATCAAAACATGTACCTTTAAAATTAATCAAGTGTTTCTCTGCATATTCTGAAGCATCCCCAAAGAACGTAGAAAAAATTCAATAGGAATATTGAGCATTTGAAAGTCTTTCTGGTAGATTTAAATGGGTATTATGAAATCACCTCCTTCTTTGAGTATTTCTCCTTTTTGTTGAGTCTTGCAAAGCCATTGATGGGCTTGATGAAGAATATAAAGAAGCATTATGACATGAATGAAACCTTTCATTTTGAATTTTTTCAATTGATTTACCAGGGAGTTCATTCTCCCGAATCTTTGGTGCTTCTCGTTTCTTTTTGAAATTACAAAAAAGGTGAGCCATGCTTAAAATAAGCATCAATTTTCTTGAATCTTCTTCTCAAAACTTTGAGCCATGGAGATTTTTGGTTCCTCAAATATCTTGAAAATAAATCACTCCCCAGTATGGTCACCAAAAATGTTGACACTTGAATCTGTTAGGATCGAAACAACAACCTCATGAGGACATTAGTCCACCTTCATTTTTAGAGAGGTGGTTCTCCTCTTTGGCTAAAAGATATATCTTTGAATATCTTGGAGTAGGGAGAGTGCTAGAAAAAAAATCTCAAATCTTTATTTCTTGGATTTAAATGAGAATGGTTCTTCATTAACCCAATATTATCTTTATGTGTAGCAAAAGTCTTTTTAGAACAATAAAATATTGAAAGAGGGTTTCAACATGATAATTAAATTGTGATCAACATCACACACAATATTCTTAATCATATATAAATACATCCATGTCTTCTGCATGAAAAAAATGATAGAATAATTTGATCATCTCAAATAATTTTAAAAGAGTACCACTATCAAGATCAAAATAGAATTTGATAGGTCAACCTCAAATATCTCATACTTAAAACTCAAAGTTACAAGATATAGTCAAGATCAACCTTGAAGCAATTCTTTGTGGAGTTTTATTCATGAAATATGTTCTTCATTACAAAATCTTTGACAACCATGTATGTGTTTGCAAATAATCCATGATCATATAAGAAAAAATGTTAGAAAAATATAAGAAAAACACTCAACAACTCAACCTTGTGCCCAACTCTAAGATTCAAGCATAAAACTATGAGAAGTGGTGTAGAAGAATAGAAAGAATGGAGAAGATGGAGAGTTATTTCTTTTGATCAGAATCTTGATTCTATATCCATGGATGTACCTTCTTCTTCCTCTGATCTTCTGCCCTTCCCCTCTCACAATACTGATTCTTGGACCCCTTGATGAAGCCTCTCTTCTCTTTTTAAGAAGAGATTTTCTAACTACTTGAGTAGTAAGGGTTTCTCCCTTCTAGAAATTCCCGTACAAGTTTCTT
>ML879463.1:4946-21753 GCA_009831015.1 Picea engelmannii
GAATACCCTCTCCTACAATACAAGCGAGGATGTCTATTCTTCCATTTTCTCTCCTACAACTCTAACTATCATATCAAAATTAAAATCTTCCTACTTAACATTCAATACAAATAAATGCCTCCATATCTGATAGATGAGAGAAACGCTCAAGATCTATTTACAATCTCTGAAACATAAATATAAATATGCTCTCCTAGCTATTACATTAATGCTCTATCATTCAAATTCAAAATGCATTCAAAATGTGCACTGGTGCATTTCCAGTTATCCTCCTCTTGAGACTGGTCCTGCATTCGAATTATTTGGAGGCCTAGTCCTATGTTCGAAGCCTATCACCATCAAGTTGAACAACTGTTTGGAGAATCGAAGCTTCGAAAACTCAACAACTGTATGATTGACCATAACATAGTTGGTATATCTGATTGACAATAACATAGTTGGTATGCCTGTTTTCCCACTAATGAACTATCCACTCAAATTATTGAATGGGAATGAGCCTTTCATGAACTAGCTACTCAAATGATTGAAAGGAAATGACCTTGTACCTCTAATTGAATTGGACATGACACTTACCTACACAATGCTCACAATGCTCTATGGCCTGAAACAATGTGGTACATGGATGTACTATTCCAACTTCTATATCGTGTAGGGAGAAATTAACCAACAATTGAAGCCTCCTTCCTTTTCGTTTTAACTTGATATTTTCTATGACAAAATTCACACCTATTATGCCAAACTTTCCATTCATTAAATGGTCTATTGTATTTCACTAGTGAGCATAGCATATCTCTTTTTTTGGTTGGCTCTTGTACACTATTGATAGTACTTTTTATCCTATCTCTAGTTGTTTAAATCATACTAGCAGTGGCGAAGGAAGTAAGACTCCCAAAATACTTTGGATTTCTATCATGAGCACGACTCACATCCATGTGAACCATAATTTTCTAGCATCCCTCGAGTCAATCAAAATACTTTATCATGTAGGCATCAATCACTGTACTCGGTATTCTGGCGGCCTTCATGACTACATCCCACATCGCCTGCTAATGTCACTCAAACACAATGTCAACAACAACCTACATGGCCTTGTCTATAGTATAGTACAAGCCTTCATATGGAGCCATGATGAACTTTTCCTTTGTATCCCTTGGTGAAAAATCTATACCCCATCGACTCTATCCACTATGAAAATGCAAGCAACAATAGCAAGCTTCCATACTAGAAGTTCTAGTTTCCATCCTACATCTATATAATTATCTAGGAGCTTGTTGTTTAGGTAACACACCCAACTCAACTTGACACCTCCCATGCACACGTCTGTAACATGGATGGCCTACATAGAGCACTCCCCTACCCAAAAGGTCTGCAACACTAAGGTGGAATGTAGCTATGTGGCCATGCTTCATAATGCCTCCTTCTATCTGGTGGCTTGGAAGCATGCTACCTTCACCCACCCTCTACCCTAAAACCAAACTTCACCCACCCTCTCCCCTAAAACCAAACTTCCCCATGTGATCCGAGCAAGAAGAGGAAATTGAAGTTACTCAACTGAAAGGAGAAGAAGATCAAACGACCCATTACCAAACTTTCCCCCAGGAACGCAAAATACAAATAGTGAAGTAAAGCCTGTGGAAAATGGCATCACACGAGACACTCTCTCATATTATAATCCCCCATTCTTTTCTTCATCTAATCCTTACTGTGGTAGAGAGAAAACATAGGGAATTAGAATACTTTGAAGCCCTGCCCTTACCGTTCTAACACAAGCTTCGCGTCCTTTAGCTCGGTCTGTTTTCCCAGTTAAGGAAACTATCCTCCCACCTGCTCTTCTCAGTAGTTGTTTACTTCTATGAGGTACATGAGGTAAGAGATTTAAATTCACCTATCGATGTAATTAACAACAAACCATTTGTGTGTCATATCTAATTTGTTTATGTGTCATGTCTAATTTGTGATGTCATCAGCAAGTTATAAGAACACTTAATTTCATTTCATAAGAAAAATTGACTACATAGGCATGTTTCTTTATGGACTTGGTAACATTGTAGACATGTTGTTTTATGGACTTGGTAACGTTATTGGTAATCCTAGCGATTTGATATACAATTTTTTGAGAGGCTTGTTTTATGGACTTCGTAACGTTATTGACAATCCTTCCGAATATTTCATTTTAACGATTTCATATACTAGAAAGAAAAACAATATTATGTGGATGATAGGTCGTTTATGAAAAACATTGGAAAAGATTAATAGAAGTACTCATTCCAAACTCCTGTAAATGATCTTAGTTGCTCTTGTTATTATTAAGAAACTACATATTAATTCAAGACAATTAAATATTTAATGTAGTAAATGAAAATGATCATGGTTTCCCATTATTATTAAGAGAGTAGACATATTAATTCAAGAATACTTTAAGAAATTTAATGCAATAAATGTTCTATTAATAATTTTGAATCTTGTAAGTGCATTTACTATTCTATTTTTTTTAGTTCACCAACATGTATTAATATATTTAAATTTTGTAATTGCTTCCAACAAATTTTCTTAATGTGTCTTTTTGTAATGGGTTAATTAAAATTTAATTAAGAGACAAATAATTCATAAATTCTAAGATATTGTTAGATTTATTAATTCTGATATGGATATTAATTCATAAATTCTAAGATATTGTTAGATTTATTAGTTAAGATATGGATATTAATTCATAAATTCTAAGATATTGTTAGATTTATTAGTTATGATATAGATATTATATTTGGTTGATATAAATATAGGATTAATTCAAAATTAACTAAGAAACATATAATTTATAAATTTGAAGATATTGTTAGATTTTAAATGTAAATTTACTTCTTCTCTTCATAATTTTTTTAAAACAATATAATATTGTTATTTTGATATTAGATTTTGTTGATATAAACATTTTCACAACTCCTAAAACTAAATAGTACAAATAATGAAGAATTTGAAACATGTGTGTTAATTCTCAATTCTTTTATCATACTCAGCTCAAGATTCATTAACTCTTGTACTAATACAAATCCAATGTATGCTAGGAAATCCATCCAATAATTTCAAAACTATTTCAACAAATACTCTAAAATCTATCCAACATTTTCAAGATTATGTCACAGAAGCTTGCTACTTTGCAGCCACTCTTATTTAATTATAAATTATTTATAATTGAATATTAAAAGGTTTAAATATTTATATATGTATTTTAATAAAAAAATAATTTAAAATTATATTTTTTTAAAAGAAATGATTAAAAAAATATCTTTTAACTACTTCCCATTAATCATGCAGTCAAAAACTTTCTAGAAAATATGAACGTCCCTTTTATCTCCTTATCTCAAAAGGTTTTGGGGGAAGTTCTCTCTAAAACATATATATTATTTTTATATAATTATATATATTAATTAATTAATTAATTACGCCGAGAGCCTATACCTATTGATAATGGGCACAATTAATGATCTTTTAAGCTTATTTAACCTTAAACCCTAATTTGATGGCTACTCATTCAAGATGATGGCATATTCTTAGTCGTCCTCCAAAATCAATGAGCGAGATTTATTGTTCAAACTTCCTTGCATTTATGAAGGCATCTGTTAACATGTTTACTTCTTTACATTTACCTAAAAATACTTAAAAAATTACCGTGAGCATATATAATTGACACGTTCAAATGATTAAGAATATAATTGACACGTTCAAATGATTAAAAATGATTAATATGTATGCATGCCACGTTTATATCACTTGACAGTTTTTATGTTACAACGCCATTCATTTTTTATCCCACAACCTCCATGCATTATCTTCATTTCCACATTCATTATTTAGCTCGGATTAATAGTGAACATGATTTTATGAATGTGAAGAGTTGGATGTGAAGCATTTAAGTTGCGGCGGGCGTAATGATAACATGTATCATATTTGGACAGGTTTCAGTTGCGGCGGGCGGAGAGTCATGGAGTGTCGGTTGGAATACTTGGAATGCGAACGGTGGAATGGCCTGCGGCCTACGTTTCCAGGTGGACAAATATGGGTTACAATTTAAATTCGTGGAGAGTCATGGAGTTCCAGTTACATTTCAATTTCAATTCGTGGTTTTTCGTTAATTCATTTTTCAGTGTAAGCACCTTGCATTTATTTGTAATTTAAGGTTCTAGCATTGTGCTCTTTTGTCTTTGGGGTTTTACCATTCATTGATTTTTTTAGGGTTTTACCGTTCATCACCATCCTTCTCCTTGCCCTTGCTTGACGGTGAGATGAAGATTACTATCACGCGCTCATCAACGCTTGGAACAACATCTGCAACTTTGATCTTCGAATGCGTCTCTTGTATAAGAGATTTTATTACTTTACCCCCCTTTCCTATAACACTTCCGACCACATTACCAGGACACAGTATGCAATACACAGTACTATCGGCACCAGGCAAAGCTTGCTCTCGACCACTGTCAGAGTTCCGCCTCTTATTTCTATCATTGTTCTTTTCAAACTCATTTTCATTACGTGTTCACTTTCCAGCGACAGAGTGTAACCCATCCATGGAAATCCTTATAGATAAGGTAACCCATCCATGGCAATCCATGGCTTGCTATCTCATTGCCACGTTTAGGTAATTAGTAAAAATTTCCACGATTACATGATTAGAAGTGGAATATTTCGGATTTGAAGCTTCCCATGGATGCCGATTCAATTCAGAGATATGTGAAAGCGTTTCATATTTCACAGGCTTCAAAATATTACTGGAATATGTCAGATTCGAAGCTTTCTATGGCCACTATTTCAATTGAGAGATGCACAAGCGTTTCAGATTTCACATGTTTCAAAATATTATTGTCATGTGTGTTATTGGGCGCTTCATCTACCATAATGGTAGTTATATTATGCATACATATATTTTCCCTACCCAAGCCCTAAAATCTACCTTAATCATGCACTTGCGCCTTATCTCTAATCTTCCATAGTTCAATTTTTTGTTTTAATGTAATTCTAATTAAGGTTTGCATGCTGTAGTTTTAATTTAAGTTTGTAAATTTTCATAATCCGTTGTGTTTTAGATTGATCCTCACTCATTATCATAATGCGTTTACCCCAAAGTTGTTGAAAAAGACAATGGCGATGTGACTTGTTTGGCTTCTTCCTGTCAAGACAACACAATGGGACACCTATCCACTCCTACTTTAGTCTGCCGAAATTCATCACGGAAGCATTCATGAATGTCTCTGTGAAGTCAAAAGAATTCCCACACTTCAATCTCATTGTTAATGGAGCGCCTCCCAGACGTTTATTGATGTAAAGTTTTGTTCTACGCCTTTTGGTTTTACTGTACAAAAAATGCTTCTTACAACCTCGAAAGTATTGACAAGTATAAAAGTGCGTTCATCACAGAAAATCACTTAAATACTTTCAAGGGGAAAGAAGACAATAAAGAAGAAAATAAATTGTCTGAGATTACTTCCATTAACAGATAAATAGTTGTCCTGTAACATCTCACAAGCAACTTTTTCGAAGTTCCCCTTTAAAGAAATAATAATTTCTTGAATATTATTTTGGTTTTTATTACCTCTATAAGATAGTGGTCTCAGATAATCATTATGCTTCTTAAAGTGTATGCTCGATTCTATTTCCAAAGATTGTGTCTAAGGAATGTGCTTTCTATTTTCTATTTTCGTTATCTCAATTAATGTCTCGGTTGTTACATTAATTGTATATGCCGATTCCATATCATATACACCCATCACTCTGATATTAAATTGTATACATCCATGATACGGCCAATATGAGCCAATTTATCCCATATATGATAGAATGAGATATATCATTAAATTATATACATCCATCATATGCCTGTATAATGGGATATATCATTAAATTGTATACATCCATCACAAGCCGATCTCCATCATATATGATTTGATGGATGGGCGTATTCCATATCCAGCAAATTGTATACATCGATCTGCATATAATTTATAATGATGATATTAAATTATAAATTCCAATTTAAGTAAAAATACGCCGACTTCAATTATTTGTATAAGAATGATGATAGATATAATTTAAGTCAGAATGATGATATTCAACAATAAGAATGAGGTATGAGATTTTTTATAAGCTATAAGGATGTTATAGAGAACACAAATAACAAATGAACATTTTTATTTCCACCTCCACTACCCTAATGAAGCCAAATATTGTTTGTATCTTGTGCTTTAATATGTGATGATTACATATCAAATATCGTTTGTTTAATTATGATATATTGATGTTAAACACATTTAACAATGTCATCTATGGTTAGGTAATGTTCCTATATTGACAAATAATGATATCATATGCTTATTGTATTTTCTAATGTGTTGTTACTTTAATGTGATGATTATCTACATATTATTATTTATTGGATATTGATGTAAAAACACTTATCAATGATATATAAGTTCTTATTATATTTTAAGTGATTAACTTAATATTCATTTAAGTGATAACAAATAAAAAATATTATTTTTAATTATTATTAATATATAATTAAATATTTTAAAGAAATTAAAAAAATTGTTAAGCTAAAAAATAATCACATTAAATGTAAGAAATAATCTAACATTGTGTTTTCTGGTAATTTTGCATAGTATAATTTTTATAGCATGTATTTGGTTATGTCTCGGTTAGGGTTTTAATAATATTATGTAGGTTTTAATGCATATGTGATTTATGAATCTAGCACTCATCTTTTAATATTTTTTTAATGATATATTAAGTTATTTGCATTGATAATGAAATAATGTATAAAATTTGTTTGAAGTTTTATATTTATTTAAATAGTGGTTAGAGTTTTAAAAATATTATGTAAAGTTTTAAGTTTTATATGTGTATGAAAGGTTCGTGTTATAATATGGAAATTATGTATTTGAAATTGTTTTTTACTAATTTGTATTTTTACCATACATTTTATGGAAAAGTATAAATTATTTTACACAAAGTAAAAGATTCAATTTCATACATCTCATTGTGACTAACATTTCCCAACGTCGCACTGTGACGAACATTTCCCTATGCCGCGATGTGACGAACTTTTGGAACTTCGCAATGTGACAATAAATTATTGATGTCACATTATAATAACCATTTTCTCAACATCGCAAAAGTAAAAGATGATTCTATACTGTGTCAATTGTTTCCCAATGTCACATTGTGACAATCATTTCCCATCGTCACAATGTGACAATCATTTCTCTTTTGTTATCAACGTCCTTAGGAAAAATATAAATCATTCTCTATAAAGTAAAACATGATTCCATACATTTCATTGTGACTAACATTTCCCAACGTCGCACTCCGACGAACATTTCCCAATGTCGCGTTATGACGAACATTTTCAAACGTCGCAACGTGACAAAAAGTTCCTCACGCCGCATTTTGATGACCATTTTCCCAACGTTGAAAAATTAAAAGATGATTCTACAATGTGTTAACTATTTCCAAACATTGCATTAATGATGAACCTTTCCATACGTCACATTGTGACGAACATTTCCCAACGTCGCAATGTGACGTCCATTTTCCAATGTCGCATTTTGACGAACATTTCCCGACGTCGCACTATAACGTCCATTTCCCAACCTCTGAACAATAAAATATGATTCTAAAATGTTTGGAGCATTTATAAACATCAAATTATGATGAATATTTCCCAACGTTGCATTTTTACAAACATTTTCTAACGTCGAAATGCGATGGCCATTTGCCATTGTTGAATTGTGATGAACATTTCCTATTGTTTCCATATGACACAGATTTCCCAGTGTGTCAATCATCGTCACAATGTAATACCATTATTAATATAATACCATTATTAATGTAAGGTATTACACTGCAAGGTCAGATTTCCCAGTGTGTCAATCATCGTCACAATGTGATGAAAATGTCATTTTTTTTATCAATGTCCTTAGAAAAAATATAAATCATTGTGTAAAAAGTAAACCATGATTCCATACATCTCATTGTGACTAATATTTCCAAACGTTGCAGTGTGACGAACATTTCTGAATGTCGCGATGTGATGAACATTTTCGAGCATCGTAATGTGACAAAAAAAAAATTGACGCTACATTCTAACGACCATTTTCCTATCGTCGCAAAAGTAAAATATGATTCTACACTATGTCAAGTGTTTCCAAACATTGCATTATGATGGACATTTCCCTACGTCGCATTGTGACAAACATTTCCCAACATCGCAATGTGGCGACCATTTCCCAATGTCGCATTGTCACGAACATTTCCCATCGTCACATGTGATGAGCATTTCCCTTTTGTTATCAATGTCCTTAGGAAAAATATAAATCATTCTCTATAAAGTAAAACATGATTCCATACATCTCATTGTGACTAATGTTTCCCAACGTCACACTCCGATGAACATTTCCCAAAGTCACGATGTGACGAACATTTTCAAACGTCGCAATGTGACAAAAAGTTCACGACAGAGCATTCTGACGACCATTTTCCTAAGGTCGCAACATTTAAATATGATTCTACAATGTGTCACATGTTTCCAAACATTGCATTTTGATGAACATTTCCATACGTCACATTGTGACGAACATTTCCCTAATACATTAATTTATTTATGAAGAATATATAAATATAGTAACTATATTATATTTAAACACATTAATACTAACTTAATATAAATTAAATATTTTGTAATGTTTTAATGCTTTATTAATGTATTAATTAACAATACTTTATTAATGTATTTTTTCATAATGTAATTTTTTTTATTAATACATTAATTTATTAATGAAGAATATATAAATATAGTAACTATATTATATTTAAACAGACTAATACTAATTTAATATACTATTATAATTATAATACTAACTTAATATACTATTATAATTTATTACTTAATGTATTTGTTAGTGCTTTATTAATACATTTATTAATAATCTATAAATATATTATTTATAAAAAAAATTAACATTATAATAATGAGTTAATATATTATTATAGTATATTAATTTGGGTGATATATTATTAAAGTATTGATATTTCCTTATTTTATTTTATTAATGTATCATTATCTTATTAATTAATATAATACTTTATTATTGTATAATATTGTATTATTAATAATAATATATTATTACTTTATAATAATGTATTACTTTAACATTAATACATTACTATAATGTATTATTAATATATTAATATTTTCATAATATGTTTATACTTTTTTAATGTATTAATTCATATTAATGTTTTAATATCAATGTTTATGTTTTTATGTAATGAATTTAATATATTAAGTATTAATAATGTTTTACTAATGTATTAATATTGCTTTATTAATGTATTAATATATTAAAGTGTTAATAATGCTTTACTAATGTATTAATTATTAATAATGTTTTAATGTATTAATGCATTAATGTGTTAAATGCATTAATGTAATAAATGTATTAATACTTTAATGTATTAAATGCATTAATGTATTTAATGCATAAATTTATTTAATGTACTAAATACAATATTAATATAATGCATTAATTTATTAGATAATGTATTTGTTAGTGTTTTATTAATACGTTTATAATAATGAGTTAAGTTAATACATTATTATAATGTATTATTAAAATATTAATATTTTCATAATATATTGATACTTTTTTAATGTATTAATTCATATTAATGTTTTAATATCAATATTTATGTTTTTATTTATATATTATTTAATACATTAATGTATTAAATGTATTTAAAAAATTTAATATATTAATATATTAATAATTCTTTACTAATGTATTAATGTATTAATAATGCTTTCCTAATATATTAATGTATTAATAATGTTTTACAAAATGTATTCCCTGAAAACGCTCTAGTAAAGGTTATCCGTTGCTGTGAAATAGGCATAAAGGTTATCCGTTGCTGTGGAATAGTAATAGATGGACAGTTTCTGAATTCATATATATACACAGCTCTGGATACAAGCTGTAGCTGTAGACGGACATCGAGCAAGCAGGGTAAGCAGTAATAAGTATCACCATATCAGGGTTTTCACGAGGGATTGAGAATGGTGATGACCAAGGTTGTGATGCGCATCGTGCTTTTGGGAGCAATGATGACTGCAATGGCCACGAGAACAGAAGGTGAAGAAAGAATCGTCTTCGCAAATTGTGAACTAACTAGGGCTCCTTGTGTCCCATACTTTGTTTCCCTTGATCTTACGGACGAGTGTTGTCAGAGAGTTGATGCTGTTATGTATGCAGTGCAGAACGACGCGGGTCGGCGGGACGGACGAGTGTTGTCAGAGAGTTGATGATGTTATGTATGCAGTGCAGAACGACGCGGGTTGGCGGGACGTATGTAATTGCTTTTTCCTTGCATATGAGAAGGCCAACCCTGGGAAGGCCAACTCCCGCGACGTTCCTGCTGCTCTGGCAGTGCGTTGCAACATCGGTAAAAGAGGAATCTGCCCGTTCTAGGTCAGTCAATGCTCTCCTGGTCTCCTACCTTTTTGATTGTTTAAACACTCGTTCATCTGTGTTATATTTCTCAATTTTTTTTTTCAAGACTTTGATTTCTCTATTTCTCTATGTGGCAGGACTGGTTGATTTCTCTATGTGGACTGGTTGATCACGTTGTCTTAAGCTGAGCTTGTTAAATGCAATATTAGTATTTGGTTTGGCATGTTTTGCAGGTTAGGTTGAGAAAACTTTCGTTTTTAGCTTCCAGTTTCTTGTTTATTATTGCTTAATAAAATTAATGAGCTAGAAGGCTCCATTAAGTGTGTATTTGATTTTAATATAAATATAATGAAAATTAACACATATTTTAAGTGATTAATAATTTTTTTTTTTTAAATTTTAGTTTAGTTTTATTATATTATAATTTTAGTTTTATTTTATTGTATTTTTCTGGAATAATAATGTATATATAATTTTAGTTTAGTTTTATTGTATTTTTCTGGAATAATAATATATATGTAAATGTTTGAGTATAAAACTACCATATATAAACTAAACTTTCTAGAAAGTATTTCCTTACCATATATAAATCCATCTTTCTAGAAAGCACTTTCCATAGATTGAAGGGTAATAAGTATTAAATTTATTTTTAAATTTTCAATCCAAACTTATTTTATAATAATAATGAATAAATTGGCAGATATGTATATTTATTATATATATATTTTATTTAATTATAAATTGTTTATGGTTGAATAATTAAAATGTCAAAATATTTATTTATATATTTTAATAAATAGAAAAAATAAAATTGTATTTTAATAAATGTGAAGATAGGTATAATTATTATATTTATGTCTTATTATCTTTTAGGGACTAATAAAACAAAATTTTGTAAATAAATAATAATCTATTTTTAGGGTTTACTCTATGTATTTAAAATTGTAACATTTTAGGAGGAAACACATGTTTTTAACCACTAGGTCCACTCAGGTCCAATATATAGAGTCTATATTACAACAAGATGGATGAAGGTGGATTAATGTTGGCTTCAAGTTAAGCATTGATCTCCATCATTAAATGTTACATTATTCAATATATATCTAAATTTCATCATCATTGAATGTGGCAATGGGAAATGACTTGTCAAAGTTTCTACATGCACTTTGTGCCTATTCATTTATGGACTTGGTAAAGTTATTGGACATCCTTCTGAATATTTCATTTTAACTATTTCATATAGTAAAAAGAAAAAATATATTATGTGGATGATAGATTGTCTATGAAAATCAATGGATTTTTTTTTATAGAGACTCAATCTGAAATCTTCCAACACATATTAATCCAAGACTATTTTAAAACATTTAAGGTAATAAATTCAAATGATCTTTCGTATCCATTAATATTCAAAAAGTAAACATTAATTCAAGAGTACATTAAGATATTTAATATAATAAATATTTCTATTAATACTTTTTAATTTGATAATTGGGTTTAGATTTTATTTTTGCTTCTGATAGTTCATGGACATATTAATAATTTTAAAATTTCCAAGTATGTCTTCTTGTAATTGCTTAAATGAAATTTAATTAAGAGACAAATAATTTATAAATTCCACAATATTGTTAAATTTATTAAATGTACAATTTGTTCTTCTCTTCACCATTTTTTCCAAAACAATTATTAGATTTGGTTGATATGAACATGGGGTTAATTCAAAATTAATTAAAAAATAGATAATTTATAAATTATAAGATATTCTTAGATTTTAAATGCATTGTTTCTTTTTCTCTTCATAATTTTTTCCAAAACAGTATGATATTGTTATTTTGATATTAGATTTTGTTCATATGAACATTTTCACAACTTTTAAAAGGAAATAGTACAAATAATGGAGACTTCGAAACATCTATGTCAATTCACAATTATTTTATCATTTTCAGCCCAAGATTCATTAACTCTTGTACTAATACAAACTCACGCTCAAAAATCCATCCAATACCGCTTTAGATAAAAATAGAAATGGCTTATAATTAAATAATTAAAATGTTTAAATATTTATTTATGTATTTTAAGAAAAAAAAAATTATATATATAAATTAATTAATGAATGAAATGCTTATAAAAAATATTTTGAGTACTAAGAGAAATTTGTTACACATTTCTCTTATATTTTTCCACCTCCATCTTCATATAATAACTTTCTAGAAAATATAAACCCCTCTTTTATCTTTGTGAGTCAAAACCTTTATTAAAAGTTATCTATAAAAACATGTATATTTATTATATAACTGAAAAAATAAATACTTATTTGTTACAGTTATTTTATAACTAAAGTTACATATTTAGTTTTATTTGGTTTAATTATTATTTACATGTAAAATTTAAATCCTAAAATATTTTATAATGAAAATTAATAAATATAAAAAATGTGTATTTATTATATGTTTTAAGTAATTATAAGTTGTTTATAATTAAATAGTTAAAATATTAAAATATTTATTTATATATTTTAATAAAAGGGAATAATAAAAAAATTGTTTTTATTGAAATATGGTGATCAATATTGATGATGATAATGATGATGAACATCCACTAAGACCGAATTGGTGTATCGGACATTGAGAGGGGAAGTGATTATTTGAGATTCTTTAGAATTTTGTTTCTGTGCTCAAAAAGCATTAAGAGAAGCCTTCCAACATCAGAGAAGCCTTCCAACATCACCATATTTTTATTGAGTTAAGAGGTTAGGAAGGTTGGTAGTGTAACAAATATTTTGAAAATGAGATCTAATATGGGTATAGGTTGGACAATCTAAGAGAAAGTTATTTTCATATTCATCCCTCTTAGTGTCACAAAGGTCACACACTCTTTCATCCGATGGTGTTTTGGGAATTCGTCAACTCCCAATTTCACTATGGAGCTCATAGGAATTTTTTATTATCTATCTTTGAGACATGGTGGGAGATTGTTAACATAATAGAATAGTTGATTCGGATCCAGTTTTGGTTAACTTGTATCCTCTTGTGCAAGAAACCTTTCAATTTTGGACTCTGAATCCTAATGGATCTCGATCAAATTGATCAAGATCACATGAGGCTTGGATTGATTACCCAGACTCCTTTAAATGATTCAAACAACCCTCTCATTATGAAACCCCAACATTGCTTGATTCTTTTCCGATTGTTTGGAAAGTTTTTCACTGTAAAATTTTACATTAGGGTTAGGGCAGACAATTGATCCATGTATAGGAGTTTCAATAAAATCATAACTAACATCATGTTGCCGACATAAAAGCTAATCGGGTAATGTCCCTTCATGAGGGTTTTCCTCTTAAAATTATGGCTTGCCACTTGAGAAATCAAGACGTTTTTCAATCATAGGGTTATCCATCACAAGGGTTTCTACAGGAATTTTTGTAACAACACTATTTCAAATTAGTAACCCATCCCAATCATCACCCATTGTTTGGAAACAATGAACCAACAATATTTTAATTAAACCATGGTGAAAGAGGCAAGAGTCGAGGCTCTGCTTCTTGCATCTTTTCAACATTTTATATAAGATTATTAGCAAGTAAAACAACACATTTAAATCGAATCCAATAAAATGCATGAGCAATTGCACATGGTAAAGGAAAAGCAGACCATAATGACCTTCACATGTAATAAATTGTTTTAAAACTACTAACAGACCATGCCATCTAACCTTGAGTAGGGAGACCAAGATACCTTTGTCATAGTAGTCAATATTTCTGGAGGTAAAGAAAATACTCTAGGGAACTTCGTCCAATTTCAAATTCTTGAACCACTTCTGACTAGTGAGAGGGAGCCATGTTGCTTCACTCAAAAACTCTTCGGTGACCTCCAACTGAATATCACCAACCTTTTCTCTATATCCATCAAATGTTAGGGAGAATTCTTTGGCCACTTGAAGTTTATACCCCTAGAACTTCTGAATAAACATATTCCAGCCCTGGTTTTTCAGATCCTCACTTGCATCATCATGAAGCAACAAAGCTTGAGAGACACCTGGCTCTACTCGAATGAAAGGGGCCATTATGGGTTCGAACAGACTGTACCAAGGGGGACTCGAATTAAATGTGGGTTTATATGGTAGTGGTAAGAGGGACAAGTCTGAGATGAAAAAAAAATAAGAAGAGAACCTGTGGGATCATAGAATATAAATGCAAGTCTAGGTTATTGGGTTTAAACACTCTTGGTAATGAAATCTCTAAGTACATCACACTACACAAACTCTTAACCCAAAATGAGAGGTATGTCAACTCATTCTACCAGCCAAAACGAAGTACAGGGTATGGTTTTGGTGTGTTTAATTCCCACGTTGTGTGATGGGTATAATCGATTTGCAAAGGTTCAGAATGGATACATTTTTATAATTCATATGTGAATTGATTTTTGGTAGAATAGTTTATTTACAAAGGATCCAAAAAGCTAAGCTTACAGTCCAAAAGAAAATCAACAGAAGTATTAGGTCCTTCATGGTGACGTTAACTTTTTTTTAATTATTTTAAGGCATCATATATTTTAGAAAAGAATCCCCATGTTGTTATCTGTGTATCTTTTGATCCCAACAGCTTGAAGCAAGCTGGAAACCATTTTTTAAGGACAAAAAATAAAATATCGAAAAGACCTAAATAACCTTCTACAGTGTCTCCCATAGTGGATTATCTTTCTGTATTATTTTCTTTTCGATTTAAGAAAAGAATTCTTTCCATCCATGTAATTTTTCAAAATTAATGTTTACAAACATGTATATTGCCTTGCCCATCAAGTTGGTGAAGAATGACAATATATTTTGGAAAACCACTCAACATATGCTTCTATCAACTGACTTCTTTGAAGTCATTGAGATAGTGACACATGGGAATTTTTGTAGGAATTTGTTGTCTCGAAACATGTGACATCACCATATTCCCCTTGCAATGCTATAGAGGAACTCCAAATACAATACATTCTATGGTTCTTTCCGATGGACATGGTTGTTAATTTATATACAAATATAACATCGCTAAATCCTTATTTTTTTAATAATTAGATCAGCAGACAAGATGTAAGCAACAAACAACGTTTTTCTTTGCCAAGCTATTAGAAATATGTACAATAGATCCGTGAGTTCAAGAAGATGTTTCTTATCATCAAGCCTGAGGAAAATATAATATTTTCTATCCAGTTTAAAATTTTGGGGCATATCCACAACACTTTTTTTCCATGAAAAAAACATTATATTCAATATTTCAAAACTGAAATCAAAATATACATAATGTCCTAACTATATTTCCAGAGGCACACCTTTCATCTTTGTTCCAACCAAAAAGAGGCAACACTCATAGTAAAGTTCCCTCATAGCAAATCTTGTCTGAAATATTATAGTCATCCGGAGGCTCTAGGGCCCTCCAATCTATGCTTAAAAGAAACTGTATATTTTATTCACCTTTGAGGAGACTCAACCCTCTACTTATTATTTAGCTCAATATGAATCAAACATTTTGTCAAAATAATACTGCAATGTATAATTATTTTAGTGGTGGGCCCCACTGCCACATGCCATTTAATCATTAGTCCACATCATATCCAACTATAATAGACTTGTACCTTTGTGGACTTAATGCATCCTACCATGGAGAAACATGAGAGTAGATGTGGTTGTATTAATGTGGTCACTTGGTGTTCTCTTAATCTTATTTTCTTTAATCCCCTTGTACGTACATGATTATTTCATGTGGCAATATATTGGGATTTTGAGATATTGGACTCTCTTTCATAACAACTCATTGTATCCTTAAATTCTCTTGGTTTCCTTATTTCTCATGCATGCAAAACTCTGATGCAATATGCTTCTAGCAAGTCTCAAGTGCCTAACAAACTTAAGCCATGGAATCCCAGGCCCACCGAGGTATCCAAACCTAAAATATTATGCATTAGGCTTAAGTATATGTACCATGTTTCTAAGAAATTTATTGCATTGGAGATATTTGAAATGAAAAATCTGCTCAATTCCTATGGATCCTAAGTATTATTAGAGCCTAGTGAAATCTTGTTTGAGTCCAATTCTCCAAAATACTTGGATTTTTTTTTATAAGGGTGTCTTCTAACTTAGCTTGAAAAATGTGTGGTGGTCCCATGTGGCACACTCTAGAGCCACCATTAGTCCTTCCAAGTTCATTCATGTTGATGTTTCATTTCCATGTGGTGGAATTTAATTGGACCTTGTGTTTAATGAGCCAACCATGTTGACATCATCATAATGACATGACAATTTCTGAGCCTGCCACATGTCTTTTTGGAAAC
>WSFP011477010.1:0-16807 GCA_009831015.1 Picea engelmannii
CTTTGGAGAGTGAGATTCTTTATGAAAGTGAGTCTCCTTTTGAAAATGAGACTTTCCCTTTCCACCCTTAGCATGAGCAGCTAGGGCTTGATCTTCATCTTTTAATAGAATGGCTTCTCGGTTAGCCACTCTTGCTTCTTCTTTAACGCATTCTTCCCATAGACTGTCAAATTGGAGTTTCTCTTTTCTTGCATAAATAGTTTAGATGAAGGCATCCCAAGGTCTTGTGAGACCATTAAGAGTTGTCATCATGACTTCATCTTCATCTAAGTTGTCTCCAATTGCCTCTAACTGTTCCTTGAATTGAGAAACTCTAGAGAAATAGTCTTGAACTGTTTCTCCTTTTTGCATTCTTGTATTCTTGAGTTGGGTTCTCAATTTCATCTTTCGGTTGATGTTCCTTCCTTCATACATTCTGGTTAGGGAATCAAACATATCTTTTGGTGTATTCTTAAAAGACACTTGAGGGATCAAGTGATCTTTAATAGAGTCTGCAATTATCCTTTTAGCCTTAATCATATCCTTCTTGTACTTCTCTTTGGCTGCATTTTCTTCAGGCTCTGGTACATTTTCTTTTATAAATTTTGCAAGGTCATTCTCTTCAAGAATGAGTCCAATTTTGTACTTCCAGGCACAAAAATTTTCCACACCTTCTAACTTGTCAACAAGCTTTGTGCTTGCAGACATCTTGACCTGGAACTACGAAAATGACCAAAAAATGAAAGTGCTCAAAAAATGAAACTGAGCTTACCAAGAGATGTGATGGGTTGAGGCGAGTTTGTTGGAGCTGACTGTTTTTGAAAAATCCAAGTTTTACCCCCCTGAAACTAGACTTGCGCACTTCTGGAATGGTGCTTCTAGTACTGGTTTTGGTTTCCTGGTTTTCTGGTTTTTTCGTACCAATGAAAACTAGGGTTTGACTTTCCGGAGAATCCATCCATTAAAAAAGTTCGCTCAAGCTATCAAAAGATGTGTTAGGGTAGAGCGCACTTCCCAAGGTAGTATTTGGTCAAAAATTCCTCTTCAGTAAAAAGCCCTAATTTTCTTGTACGACAACAAAACCGTCTAGATACCCAGTGAAAGATGTTTTATTCAATCAAGCTCTGATACCATGTTAAGTTTTTACTACTATTATTAGGTTATTTCCAAATTTCATGAGCATTCAATGCATTTCCAAAACAACAGTATAAAGAGGATCACTGAAAGAAACACGATCACAAGGTACACAACATTTTATCCTAGGAAACCCTCATGGGGGAGAAAACCTAGCAAAACTTCCTCAATAATAGATTGTCAATACAATGCCAAGACTAAGACCAAAACACCAGAGACAGACCAAGACCAAGCATGCACCTCTCTTCTCCTTCGTTAGACTTCTTCCTGCAACTGCAACTGCCTTCAAGATATGTGCACTAGATGAGTGAGTGAGTGTGTTCAAATGAGACACCATCCTCACATATAAATACAAGTTGTGAGGTGGTGTTAGGGTTGTGTCTTTTCATTTGGTGGAGCCGACTTCTCCTAGAAGTGGCTAAAACCACTTTATAATTACTAGGAGCCGACTTTACAAATACCACCATACAAATACATGTTGACCAATCCACAAAAGGGGATTTGATCTTATACAAGACCCGACTTGATCAATCCGCAAAAGGGGATTTGATCTATACAATAATAACTCAAATTTAATTAGAATGAAGTTACAATATTTCAACAGTGACGTTACTTAAATTCTAACAACAACTAGTTCTGCTAGGTGGAAGATAAACATAAAATCAATAAGCATAAGAGCAATTATATCCTCACATTACACCATCCAAATGACAAGATGCTTCATTATTAGGCCTCCATAAAAGCTACAAGGGTTTCCTACAACAATAAACAACATATTAAAAAATGAGTTGTGCACATGAAAGCCTCACATAAACAAGATGTTATACATTCAATCTTCCATTAAACTCCAAGCATAACATGTACAAATGTAGCACAAGGGGAGAGCTTCGCAATCCCCAAATTCCCAACAACCATCAAATGGAGAGAAAGCTCCTCATTATAGAGGGAGTCCCTTCTCTCTTACAATAAAAAATATTATTTGCTAACTCACTCCATGACAAGTCAAAGAAATAATATAAAAATGGAATAGTTCAATCCCTCCTCAATCCATGGTTCACCATGTCAAGGTATGTGGAAACTAATCTCTCCAAGAGCACTCACCCCCATCCAAAAATAGGAAGGAAATTACATCAGAAGTCTCCAAGAGAGGGTGTACAACTAAAAATAGGCATGATAACCATGTCAACATGCTATAGGTCCAGATAGAATGTGCCCTCCAAGATGCATGCATGCAAAAATATAACAAAATAACTTCAACATAAGAGGATGTGCTCCAAGGTCCACCTAGAAAAGCTCACTAAGTGAGTCCTCCAAGATGCATGAGAGATAAAACAATAAAATAATCCTCCTAGGAGAATGTTCCATAACAACCATCCAAAAATAGCAAGTGGTCCACAAGATGCATGCAACCAATCCACATGTATGAATCCCAAGGCAACCAAATCTATGGATGAATGTGCAAAGTGTCAACTAGATGGAGCACTCCACAACGAAAAGATGTGGTCGAACCCCAAAATAGCAAGTAGAATGTCTCCACATGTGCGCCCTCCAAGATAATGCTCCAAATATAAAAAGATGACCAAGTAAGAGCATGCAATGTGCCACATGTAGCCCTCAAGCTCTAACTGCTTGCAAGATGCATGCAAGGGGACACTTGTCCTGCTAATGGGCCTTGTGCTCCTCAATAAAACTCCTCCAAATAAAATAGTATATGTGCCAAGTCAAAGAGGTGAGAGTGCTCTCCAATAGAGGTCAAAAGATGCCAGGTGTAGCTGAAATATCCATGCAATAAGGATGAGAGAGCACCACCTTGGAGAGGTGTGTTGCGTCCTAGAAGACTATGTCATGTAACTACCTCAACCACCCACAATCAATAAAATAATCTCCATATGAATTGCACCCTAAAGATGTGTGCCAACCTCTCAAATAATGATAAATAATGCATGCAAATCTTGAGAATTATGCCCAAGAGAGGAGCGCTCCATCCAAAACCCTAAGTCTCCTCCAAGTAGGGCACTAAAGCAATTAACATTAATCTGGATTAAATGGATTAAATTAACCATGGAATGGTTAAATCAACCTCAACATGTGTGCACAAAGGTTAATGCTCTAATAAAACCATTGTCCAACCTCCCAACAGTGACCAACTGATTAAATCAACATGAACATGTGTGCCAATAGGGGAGGTGCACTCCAACAAATGGTGTACCATGTAAATAAGTTGTTCTCCCTAGCAATAATTCCACCATGATAATAACAACACAATGATAAAATAGAAGCTCAAACTAGGCTTGAACCTAGGGCGCACCACCAAAGTACTATAACATGATAAATTGATAAATACCTCATCAAATCTTAGGGAAAGGATTGATCATCAAAAATATATGTAGTACCCCCCCCGCGTCTGACTCAAACTTAGGAAACAACACATCAATGAGAGTACTAACATCATCAAACACATTTCCACCTAGGTGATATCTAACAAATGTTTCAATGTTAAGTCATATCACCTAGGGAAATCCCACCAAGGCAAAGTGCACTACCACAACACACATCATCCAACCACATCAACATTATAAGGAAAAGGGGACAATAGAAAACGCTAACCCATCCAGTCATTAAGTATGTCCCCACCACACATCCAACACAAGAGGACCATGTAGAACACCCCCTCCTAATGACACAAATAATACAACATCACCATGTAAAAGTCACTAGGAAGCTCCAACAACATCATGAAATATCTACCTCCAAACACCATCATCTAACCACTTGGGGGGGGGAGGGGAAGGGCTAGAACCATCATCCATGAAAAAGATGTAGCACATCAAAGATAAACTAGTATATCAAAACCACACAATGATGAGATAATATGTTCCATAACCATCAAATGTGCAACCAAGGGGTGATCAACAAGGCAAGCACATCTGAGAAGACCACCAAAACCAACAAGCATAATCATCCAACAAAGGAGAAGTGAGACTCCTCCAAACCAAATACCTCCATCAAATGATCCAATGCCAAGAAGAGAAGATGCATCACCCCAAGTCAATCTAATGCTCAAAAGGTACCAACAACAAATCCCACCAATGTGATGAAAATCGCAATAGAACCTCATACAATATGAGGTGTAACAGTGTGTACTTGGGGGCATCATTTTCTAGGAGTTAGGACACTTGGCAATGAGGCACCCTTCTAAGGTCTTGTCTTTTGAAGGATGAGTCAAAGAGGGTTTTGTATGATGAATGAACCCCAAGGTGAAGGTTAAGTGTGCATGTAAGAAGAGTGCTCAGCCCTGGGAGCCTTATGGTGGACCGAAAGATTTTTTCACGCATTGGTTCAAGAGAAAGGTTGCAACATTTGAGGAGCTCCATTTTGAAGTGATTACTTGTGGCTTTGATCATCTATTAAAAGATCAACACAAGTATTTTTAGTGAGGAGTGCCTTGCCCAAGGAAGTTGTTGGCCCCTTTTTATCAAGGAAACTTTGGTGAATATGCATGCATAGGAAAGCGTCCTTTATGAAGAGGTGCCATGTAGCATGAAAGACTCATTCAAACCTTTGAAAGAAGATAAGCACATGCTTTATGGAGGAGCACTCCACTTAAGGAGGCATAAGGGGGACTGTTTGACACACAATACAAGGATAGAACACTACAAAGAGGAGCGCCCTACCTAGGGAGACTCCCAATGAAGGTTTTAAGACATATTTCAGTAAAAGGTTGTTTATAGAGGAATGTTGCCCTAAAAGAAGGTTGAATGTGATGCCTAGCTTCACTTCTCTCCTAAATGAAGGTGAAGTTGATGATCTAGAGGAGCAACTGTAATGAACATAAATATATAGATATAAATAAATACTCATTAAATAATAATAATTATTAAATCATAATGAAACGACATGTCTTATCCAAAAGACATGTCTATTAATGAAAGGGCACCCCTACATGGGTATATATGGCCCTCGTTGTCATTGTAATCAATCATCTCATTCTTGTACATTTTACTCAATATAATATTATTTCATCCTAAAAGGATTACCTTATTCTATCCTACTTAAATTGGATATTCTTATAATTGTCAAACAAGTTTGTTTGTCACAACTTAGGAGGGTTTCAAAGGATGGTTTTAAGGCAGATTTGAAGGGAAATAAATAGTAAAAGGCTCCTCTAGAAAAGTGTTGCCCTTAAGGTTGTGACACATGGAACCAACAACTTTGTCAAGCCCCTTAACCTAGTCAAACTTACCATTTGAAGAGGAGCGCTCTAATCTAGATGGATACTAGCACCTTCTTATCACTATTGTAATGATGAGTAGTTGGAGGAAGAAGCTATAAAAGGAGAAAAAGTTTCATTTGCAAAGGGTAGATTCATGAGGGGAAAAAGACCCCAAAGAGATAGAATTGTTCTTCATTCTTTTGCAAGTTGTGTTGGAAAAGGTTAATGATAGTATGAAGTTTCCATTGTTCTTCATTCTAGAGATCAAGTGTATGTGCAAGGCTTCCATCTTCAATTTGTTGTTGTACTTTCTTGTTTGAAGTTGTTTTCAATTTTTTTAGTGGGTTGTTCTTGGCTATGAAAGAGGATAGGTGTGGCCTTTATGGTCCTCTGGAACCTATTGTGAAATCTGATTTCAGATATGATCTAGTGTTCATTGTTTATTCTACAAAGAAGGTTGTCCACTGTTCTCGGGGGACTATCATTACTTCACAACAACCCCAGGGGCATGGCATTTCCAATCACACACTAGCAACCAGGTGATCTGTAAATTGTCCTGAATATTCCACTAGAACAATTCGTCACAACAGACCTTGCAACATTCTAAATTCTTTTATTATTCAATTTATTTCCTTAGATCCCAAATTTATTATTACTAGCTTAAATTTATGAAAATCACCAAAACACAAAAATGAAAGAATAAGCAAATGAAAACACCATCCACACAAATGAACAAAAGATGTATCTTGGAAAACCAGATACGGGAGAAACCCCAAGTAGAAAGTGAGGCCTATGCTCTACTCTCTTTTCTTCAGTTAGGAAAATGCAAATACAAAGAAAGGGGCACTCACTATGGAGTTGCTTACGACACTGTGGCCTAAATAGCTGCTACAAAATCTTCCTCCTCTGTTATGCTCACAAGATCCCACTCCTAGATGCTCTACGCAACTATGGAACAAGTACAATGCTAAAAGAACAGAACCCCCTCTCCTCCTAGCAACCCAATATTTAATATAGTCTGATAGGCATCTAGGGTTAGGGTTTTTGCATGTCTCAACCCTTAATTAGTGTTAGGGTTTTGGACCTTATATAATCTTCTTGAAAGTCCACACATGACTAGCCCCATACATGAATAACAAGGGTTGACATAGCATTCACTCGATACCATGGTGGTCAACAAGGTAGGTGGATTTGCGAGAGGCGTAACTTTCGCATACGAACCTAGATTGAGGCAATGTTTGCACCATTAGAAAGCTCTCAGTGTGTAGAACAGTGTCGAGGGGCTCATGATGGAATGGTGTGGACTTGCCTTGTGTAGCTACATCACCTTGGAGTCATAATTCAACACGACATCACCACTAGAGAATGACACGTGTACTCTAGAGTGGATATCTCACTTGTGTGGCCTACAAGGGCTCATATATGTTGCTTGTAAGGGCTTAGGCCCACATAGTATTGTTGGCCTCCCTTACCTATCATATAAATAGAGGAAGGAGAGAGTCTTTCCACAACATATTCATTCACTCACTTGTATTCACTATTGTGATGAGATGTGACTAGGAGAAGAGAGTGTGCACTTCCTCTCTCTCTCTCTCTCTTAAGTCTTCACTTGTACTTGTATTCTCTCTCTCTCACTTGAGGCATTAGGGTTTCTTAGTATTCTTGGAGATTTTGGGGGTATCTTGGAGTTCTAGGGTTAAGGTTTATCCTTTGGATATTGGAGATAGGTTTTGAGAGAAAACCCTTGGGTGTATTTTTGAAAAAGAAGAGAAGAGAAGGGCATCTTTCTTTAGAGGTTCTCTTGGAGAGACTCTTGCACTTGGATCTTCTTGGTTGAGCTAACGTTTGATGATTTACCCTAGCTAGGGATTTTTGGATAGTCAAAGTTTTTATACCGGCCTTCAAAGAAGGCTACAGTATGTGCTTGTACTTCATCTTGAGCTTATATATGACATTTTCAATGATACACATCTTGTGTCATTTTCAGATTTGAATTTCAGCTATATATGTTCTTTATGTTTTGCTATTTACAGCGATTTATGTCTCGTAGATTAGGCATAAGTAAAAGGGAAAATTGTTAAGTGATTTTACATCCAAGGAAGAAAACAAGGGATTAATTTTATTGATGTTATACTACTGTAATTACTGCAGTAAAAGTGCATTTTCAGATCTGATTATTGGTTGATAAGTTGCCCTAGAAGGGGCTCAAACTTATCTCTTTGTTTGGTATCTTTTCTCCTTGAATTATCGGGAAGTTTAGGGCTGTTGTGAATTATTGTAATCTTTCCATCGTTGTTTTATACTCTAATTCACAGCAATCTTAAAGGCGGAAAATTATAGGCCTAAGATCCATGAAACCTTCAAGGAGAAGGTGAAATTTCAGTTTTGCATACCCGAGTGCATGAAATTTCCACAAAGGCTAGGCCAACCTTACCCTAAATTACAATAATGTGTAATAATGGTGTAACTACCCACTACTATGTTAGCTTTCGAGGTTACTGCAAAAGTGTTTACACCATTTTTGGGGAGTGCTTCATGAGAACTAGGATGCATGGTGTACGGTTAACCCTTGGTGTTCAATGATGGACTTGCACATTGGAGATGGCTTACTCTTGGTTGTTAGACCTTGTATGGATGCTTGCATGACATTCTTCCCTAGAGTGTGGAGACCTATGGAGCTTGGTGACTTTTTCATGTATTCAGCACATGAATGAAGGTTGCTTGCTTGGAGGACACCTTGCATTAGAGGAGGAGCATTGGGCATTTCGAAGGAGGGTGTTGAGTCCTAGATAGCAGAGGGTTGCTTGTTTGCTTGCATGGAGGCTTACACTTGACTTGAGAACACTTGGGTTGAGGGAGTGGACATGTATGTGTGGTGGTGGCCCTGAGGAAGCACGTGACCTTCAAAATGCATTGGAACTTTGGACCCTTGGAGGAGGAGCGTTGGCCCTTGAGGACTAGCATTCATGCCTTGGATCCTTGCTTGTTGATCATCTTCACCTTGGAGCTTGACATGTGTCACTTGAAGTACAGTGCTTAACATGTGTGGACCTACTTCTATCTTATAACTTGCTTGTAGTGGGCTAAATCCACTTGTCATTGCAAACCTCCCTTACCTGTCATATAAACAAAGGAAGGAGAGAGTCATTATCATCAGTAATCATGCACTTTTGCTTATTCTTCTTTACACTTGGGTTAGAGATGTAAGAAGAGTGTTATTTTCTCTCTCTCTCTCTCTCTCTCTCTCTCTCTCTCTCTTCTTTGTACTTTATCTCTCTTTTTCTTAAGGCGATAGGGTTTCTTGGAGCATTCTTTAAGTCTAGGGCTTGATCCCTAAGGAAGCATTGGAGTTGGGTCTTGGTGATAAACCCTAAGTTGTACTTGTTGGGGAGGAAAAAAAGAGATGTTGTTAGAATTTTAGGGCAAAATAGTAGACTAGCTAGAAACAAAAACATTTTATAAATTTCCAATCATCTGCTACTGTAATTATGGATCAGCAAAGCATTAAAAAAATTTATGCATAATCTAATAGCATAAAACAATAAATAACATAACATTTACCTGAGTATTACCTTAGCTGAAACAAGGAACAAAATTACCTGATATGTTGTTGTTACCTTCCTTGATGTATGCTCAAAAAAAGCTTAATGGATCATGGATCAATCCCCCAAGGTAGATCTCATCATGATCATAGGGACAATGCCAAGAAGAACTTTTAGGATGGTAAACCAGAAAACAACTCAGCAGGCTGAAATACTAAAGGCTATGCCACTGTCAAGTAATAGGGGTAAACCCATGGTAGCTGGTGCAGACCAAGAACAACCAAGAGAGAAGTTGAGAGGACCCAAAACAATTTGTCCATAAGAGCCGCAGCAAAACCTCAATCATCAATTCGGCTAAGAGAGAGTGAGTGTGACAAGTGAGGAATAGGTCACTCTTTTTATAGTTTTAGGTAGGTAGGTTAGGGCTAACATGTTAGCCTACTTATGATAACTTTAGGGTTAGGTTTAATACCTAACAAATAAGTAAATAATATTTTACAATTTAAAATATTAAATGGCAAATCAAAAGTCAAGGAAATAAGGCAAATCGAAGAGAGGGGTTTCAAGATAAAAGCGGTCGGCTTTTCTTTAGGAAGAAGTAAAGAATCGAACCAACACATCATCAACAAATACGAGGGACATAACTCAAGCAAGGGGGTTTCATTAATAAACAATAAGACAAAGTCAAAGGTTAATTCCTTTAATGGAAGAATTGTCCATATGAGTCTCATGATATAACTTATAAGCTTTTATCATCCCAGCATACGAGGAGGGTCAACGATGCGATCATTGTTGATATTATGGTAGCTGCGGGAGGTATTTACCTCCACGTGTAAACCTGACAAGAATAGAATATTCTGGAAAGCAAGAAGAAACCCTAATTAGTTGGTTAATAACCCTAGAAGACAAGTCGGCTCAAGAGGATAACTTGTATTAGGTTATTAGCCTCCAAGAGAAGAAGTCGGCTAAAGGAAATATTATATACTAAATAAATAGGCACCCAGAATGAGAAGTCGGCCCAAGCAGTTTGCCAGATTTAGTATAAATACAGGAGGCCATTGTTCATTTTGGCAGGCATTCTCAGAACTACAGAAGCAGCACTTGTGCGCACTGCAATTGGCCAGCTTGTGCGCAAGTTTGGAGGAGAGTTGTCGTTGCAGCTGTTGCAGCTAGCAGATTTCGGTTTTGGCTTGGACTATCTCTTGGTTATGGCTTGGACTCTCTGATCGGCTCTTGCTTGGTGCGCTATTCTTGGAGAAAGGTGCGCCACCCTTTGTTTGGCTATCTAGCCTAGGGTTTTCTTCCGGAATGGTTCTTTGTCAAGGTTAAGGTGCTCAGAGGGTGGCTTCGGCCTATGGTTGGGTGACAATAGTGATATTGTCTATGGTAAAATGAGCACATCCATCATATTCTAACGGGTTATGGGCCCACACCTCCTTCATTCAGTCTAACCACTAGAAGGGAGCATAGCCATAAGGATACTAAGCTGGTTGAAAGAACTGTCACTAGGATTTCTAGCAGGAGCAGTCACCAAAGCACTGTCGCTAGGGTTACTAGCAGGTGCAGATGCAGAAACCCTAATCCTTTCATTGAGGCACCTTAAGTGAAGGGATTGACCTAATTTCCGAATAAACTAGTGCGCCCTAGCCTAGCACATCTCCTGGTACTCTCAGTTAGCCAAGACGTCAAGTTTGAGTTTTTGGTCAAATCTAAGGTTGACCAAGTCAAAGCAACCATGACTTACTCTATGAAGTCAAAAAACAAGTTAGATGGAGCTTCTAACTTCAGAGCATGGAAGACAAGGATTGACCTCGTCCTTGCCAAGAATAAAGTGTTGAATATTGTGAAAGGAAAGATCGTGGAACCAGAGTTTGAAGAAGGAAAAGAGAAGGAACCGCAGAATGTTGCAGTTATGGAGAAGTTCAAAGACAGTGACATCAATGCCATGAGTATGATAGTGGACTCTATAAAAGACCACTTGATACCCTACATCTCCCATCTTGATTCGTCCAAGAAGATGTACGATGCCCTAAAAAACCTCTTCTCAGTCAGAAACATTGGACAAGTAATGAGTCTGAAGAATGAGCTCCGTGACATGAAGATGAATGGCGATGACAGCATAACATCATACTTTGTGAGAATCTCTCAGTTAAAAGATCAACTACAAGCTATTGAAGAGATCATTTCAAAGAACGAATTGGTAAAGATAGTACTCAATGGTCTTCCCAAGACATGCAATGCATTTGCCGCAAGCATGAACACAAGAAAGGAGTATCCCACATTTGAAGAACTTTGGACTTGTTGTGCTCAAGAAGAATCAAGGATCAGTGCAAAAGAGAAACCCCAAAAGAAGTACGATGATCAAGCCTTCACAGCAAGATTCAAGAATTTCAGGAACAAAAGGAAGTTTGGTTCAAGGAAGAAGCCAAATCAAGAGAAAGATATGTCATAAATACAATGCTTCAACTGTCGAATGTATGGTCACTACAAGAATCATTGTCCCGAGCTAAATAAAAGGAAGGAGACACACAAAGCATCAGTTGCCGAAGAAAAGGAACCTACAAAGAAGACCAAACAAGATAAAACAGACTTCTTCTTCTAAAGACAAGGTAACAATACTCTTCATAGTTCTTGTACATACCATGTTTTCTATACATATCTTGCATATCTATTTCTTAGAAGATAATATGTTCAAAGAGAAACTATACCTATGGAAGAAACTACAAGATAAAGATTGCTATCATTATGACTACAAGTCAGACAATACACATGAAAGGATGAGGTACATCAAACAATTCATGTGGAAGTTATTACATAAGTAACAGCTGAAAGATAAGTCGAATTCAGAATCAATCTTGAAGAAACCTAGAAGAAGTAAAGACAGAAAGAAGTCAACAATCTAGAGGAAAATGGAGAAAGACTTATGACACCTTGCAAAAGGCAATAAGGATGCAGACGGAAGCGTGGATTATGTTAGATGGAGGGAGCCGATTATATACTTCCAAAAGAAAATCATGCACTCATACATGAAGCAAGGATTAGGAGGGAGCTAATCCTATGATCCATTGAAGATGATGAAGTATATATCCATGGTAGCATCCATGAAAATCAGTACGTGTTCAGTTTGACTTTAGAAGAAGCCTTCTTCAAAAAGAAGCCTTAAAGTATCCCTGGTTGTCCATCCACATCCTATTATGAAAGAAAGAATTTGGAATCTTCAGGGCATGGAATCTATAGAAAACTCCATGGACCCAAGAGCTAAAGAGAAACACGAGGAAGAACATGAAGATTCCAAGAAAGAAAGAAAATCCAGAACAACCAGTCATTGTATCGAGAATCACAAGATTACCAACCTGATATGAACTCACTAAAAGCAATCAAGCAGAGGAATTGAAAGTTGTGATGAAGAACGGTGTATGAAAGACGTATGAATGTAAGCATTGCGAGATCCAAAACTATAGGTTCTCCCAGATGGAGGGAGAAGACTATGATGATTGCTTGTTCCAGTAAACTAGACATACCTCTACATGAGATATTATATTGTCCGCAATATCCATGGGTTGGAATTGACATTAGATGAATGCAAAAGTTGTTCTCCAGAATAATTGAACAAAGAGCGTATGTAGAGCAACCTCAAGGCTTTGAGGTATACCAGAAAGAGACCCTTATATGCAGATGAAAGAAGATTTTGTACGGACTCAAACAACTTGGTGCAAAGCTTCTCATGCACAACAGAAGCGTGGTGAAAATCTTCTATGATAAAGTCAAAATGGTTACTCAAAAGTCCAGGATGATGGATTGCTAATCCATGACAAACTCTCATGATGAAAGAGGAAGTGCCACATGGATATGTTCCAATTTGAGCCTTGCCACGATGTTATGAGCTAGTAGAAAACAAGGGAGTTGAATTCAACTATGATATACTGTAATGATCAGAGCTATATGAAGCCTTCAGAGAAAACCAGTGTTCCAGAAAGACCGAAGTACATTAAGATCAAGCATTAAATTCTCCACGATGAAGTCCAAAAAAGAGAAAGTGGTTCTCCAATATATATATCTCCACAGATGAGCTAATAAGCAAACATTTTGGTAAAGCCTTTGTCCAAGATGAAAGAGTTTGCGTACTCAAGTTGGAGCTCGTGGAGACGACTTCCTTATTGAAAAAGGAAGAGATGACTCCCAGGTTGGGAGGGAGCACTGATGTGTTATTGACTGAAGGACAGTCATTTTTCAGTTCGAAAAATGGTCTAGGATGAGCAATTCCTTTCCAACTCGAAAAGTGGTTTGAGATTTCTGACGGACAGGCATTTTCCAGTTCGAAAAATGGTCCAGATCGAACGGTCATTTTTGTAATGAAAATGGTTCGATGGATTGCTAATGTACCATAGACAGCGATTTCCCATTGTGGTTAACATGGGGAATGGTCTAGGACAGTCTCTCTTCTTGACGGTCACTCTCAATAGTGGTCAAGAAGACTAATCCACCTCGCCGGACAGTCATTCTTTTGAAGCTCAGAGTTGTGAGAAGTTTCGAAGAATGGTCCGTTTTGGAGGTTGGTGCAGGACAGTCATTTCCTTAGGAAATGGTCCGGACAGTCATTCCCTAGGGCACATTCATTCTCTCCAGGTTGCACTTTGTTTAGTGCTGGAGGAATGGCCCAAATAGGCGAATGGTCTAGGTTCAACAATCAAGGACAGGCATTCCCCAGGGCAAATTCATTCTCTCCAGGTTGCACTTTGTTTAGTGCCGGAGGAATGGCCCAGATAGGTGAATGGTCCAGGCTCAGAAATCGGGACAGTTATTCTTCCTTTCTTGAGAAGAATAATCTAGATAGCTCATCATTGATGTTCAACTTTCTGAGGGCAAATGCTCTTCCAGACCTCACAGATGTGAGTGGAAGAATGGCCCAGATGATTCAGTTTATATCATAACAATGTTTTATGTGTAGGTTGATATCAAATGATTGTTATGGAGACTGTATGTCTCTAGACAGTAGATGTATGCTACTGTGGTGGATGTGTTCCACTGATTGTGACTATACGTCACTGATCAAGTATCTGTGTGCTACTTGGTGTGGTAGTGTACCATTGGATTGTAGTCGTGTACTACTATGGATAGACACAGTTGTGCTCTATTGAATGATATTGTTCTGATTGCCTTGAAGACTATCAGTAATGTTGGAAATGATTATCCGCTAGATGGATGATCAATGGACAGAGATTTCCCAGACGGAAAATGGTTCAGGACATTTATTCTTCTAGGACATATGTCCGGATTAGAAGAATGGCTCTTGTGTCACTCTGTGGAGTGAGTGACTTATCCAGCATCATGTCTGATTACTTAGATGGAGTATGTTTTCGAGAGATGATGCAACTGATGACACTGATAGTGATGATGGTGCTCATGATCTAGTCATGAGATAGTCTATACGACTATGTTGATGCTACCAGGTGAATGGTATGTTTGTGCTCAAGACCATTACCTTCAATACCTCCCTAGTTAGGAGGGAGTGTTGATATTATGATAGTTGCGGGAGGTATCTACCTCCACGTGTAAACCTGACGAGAATAGAATATTCCGGGAAGCAAGAAGAAACCCTAATTAGTTGGTTAATAACCCTAGAAGACAAGTCGGCTCAAAAGGATAACTTGTATTAGGTTATTAGCCTCCAAGACAAGAAGTTGGCTAAAGGAAATATTATATACTAAATAAATAGGCACCCAGAATGAGAAGTCGGCTCAGGCAGTTTGCCAGATTTAGTATAAATACAGGAGGCTAGTCTTCATTCTGGCAGGCATTCTCAGAACTGCAGAAGCAGCACTTGTGCGCACTGCAATTGGCCAGTTTATGCACAAGTTTGGAGGAGAGTTGTCGTTGCAGCTGTTGCAGCTAGCAAATTTCGGTTTTGGCTTGGACTATCTCTTGGTTATGGTTTGGACTCTCTGATCAGCTCTTGCTTGGTGCGCTATCCTTCGACAAAGGTGCGCCAACCTTTGTTTGGCTATATAGCCTAGGGTTTGCTTCCGGAATGGTTCTTTGTCAAGGTTAAGGTGCTCGGAGGGTGGCTTCGGCCTATGGTTGGGTGACAATAGTGATATTGTCTATGGTAAAACAAGCACAACCATCATATTCTAACAATCATGCCCTTCTTCTTAACTGCTCCTAAGTCACATGGACCATCCCGAGAGAGAAGAAGGTCACACATCATCTTGGCTTGGTACTTAAGCAAGAAACTGCCTGGTCCCAGACCAGTATACCTCAGAACACATTTGGGGGCTCTAGATCACAACTGGGGTCTTAACCACCAAGGTACACAACCAAGCATCAATCCAAGCGCTAAGCAAGGATTCCCTGGAACACGTCCAGGGGCCCTAGAACACATCTAGGGACTTATACCATCAAACTGCTTGGTCCTTGACCAAAAACCCCAGCAATACACTAGGGGCCCAACTAGGGTCTTTTGCCATGGCTCTAACTGCTTGGTAGCAGACCAAGAACCCTAGGAGTGTACTGGGAGCCCTAGATCACAACTAGGGTCTTTGCCATCCTCTCGGAGAATGGCTCTTGCAGCTGCATTAATTTTAACAGATGCCTTGCATTAGCCCAAGGAGGACTTGCTACTGGTGATTCTAGCTTGTTGGGGTATCTTTGGTGGAGCTAGGGTTTTTCTTGGTTTTCCCTAGCTAGGGTTTTGGAGAGCTTGGAGGGTTGTAACACCTTGTGATAAGCTAAGAGTATGTACTTAAACTTCATCTCTTGTCTATATATATGAAGTTTTCAGCGATTCGAGATTGTTTTATTGCAGATTTGATTTTCAGCTATCATTGTCTTCACGGTTTGGTAATTTCCATCACTTATATATCCTTCTCATTTGACATAAGTTAAGGCTAAAACTGTTACGGAAATTAACATTTATATTGAAGATAATAGGACAGATATATTGTTGTAAATCTGCATTAATTGCAGTGATTTCAGTTCCGGTTTATGCATGAAAAGATTGCCCTAAAATGCTGAAACTTGCTGGCATATATTTGGTATCTTCACTCTTGGATTGCCTAGTGTGTTGGAGTTGATGTGAAATGAAATATTGTCCGTTGTTTGCTATTGTAATTTATATTTCAGATCAGCTTTAAAGATGATAACTCACAGGAATTAGATCCGTAGAACCTCTAAATAGGTGAAATTTCTGAATTTGCAAAAGAAACCTCAATTCATGAAATTTCTACATACTACTTAAGGGGCAGCTCATTAAGAACCTCAACTACCCACAAAGTAGGCTGGCATGTGGCCACAGGTGAAAATTAGCCAAAATATCTCAACATATGGTTACCATAAAGCAACGGAACAGTTTATCATCTGTTCCACCTCATTAAAGTGTCACTTACTCCACATATTTACATCTTAATTGATTATAGAAATAAATATGTAACAGTTAAATCACACATGCTTCAAGAGAAAATAAGGTTTTGTTAAAACAGTAAAATTAGGAATTTCCTTGCAGCAAATTTCATTTCTTCACATACCTCATTGTTGTATTTTCCATTGTACCCACCGAAAGAAATTAGAATATCTTCACCATTAATTGAAGTAGAGACAAGACTTAGGCCCTGGAAATCCAAAAAAAAATCGGTAAGTCCTAAATTTATAATCAGCATCTCGTCCCTGAATTCCTCCATGTTCAGAAAACATTTTACAATCCCAACAAATTGAAAATGTACAAATTATAATAAGGTTAGTGCACATTATAATAGTAGCCTGGCTATAGCTGGGGCCAGGGGGCTGATCACCAACCCAGTAGGACATGTGAAAAGCTTTGTATGTGAATTGGGCATGAGCAGTGACAACACAATGGAAGCAGTGGCATTATGAAAGGGTTTAGAGTTGGCAAAAACTTTGGGTATTAAAAGCCTTGTATGAATGGGATATTCAATCTAAATTA
>WSFP011477011.1:0-16807 GCA_009831015.1 Picea engelmannii
ACCCTTCCAGAAATTTGATGCAAATTTTGGATCTCTGTCAGACACAATTGTCTTGGGAATTCCATGTAATCGAGTTATTTCCTTCAAATAAATATCAACTATGTTAGTTGCCTTGAGAGTGAGCTTTACTGGAATAAAATGGGCAGCTTTTGTAAGCTTATCCACTACCACCATGATATAATCATGTTGCTTGTTGGTTCTTGGTAATTTGGTGATAAAATCCATTGTTACAACTTCCCACTTCCACTCAGGAATGGGCAATGGCTGCAACAAACCAATCGGGTGTTTATGCTCAGCCTCGACCTTTTGACATGCCAAACATCTAGCAATAAAATCAACAATTTATTTCTTCATGCCTGGCCAATAATATCGGCTCTTGACAGTTGTAACAGTTTTCTGATAACCTAGGTGTCCAACATAAGGTACATTATGCATTTCTCTCAATATCAGATCCTTCAATGCCCGAGAATTTGGCACATAAATTTTTCCCCTATACTTGAGAATTTCATTATTTTCCAGCTTATAATCTTCAACTTTCTGTTGTAATTTACCTTGCTGAAGTTTTTCATTTACCTAAATGTATTGTTGAAGTTTTTCTTGTAATTTTGCAGCTTCTAGAATTCTATCTTTCAAATCTGATTGGTACATGCTAATGGTTGTAGCATGCATCTCATGCACCGTCCTGTTGAGTGCATCAACCACCTTATTCTTTTTACCTTTGATATGATTTATATCAAAATCATATTCACTAAGGAAATCGAACCACCTGTTTTGCCTAACATTAAGCGTTGGTTGTCCGAACAAGTATTTCAGACCACTATGGTTTGTCCTCAACTCAAATCTCTTCCCCATGAGGTAGTGCCTCCACATTTTCAAGGCATGCACTATGGATGCTAACTCCAAATCACGAGTAACATAGTGCCTTTCATGCTCCTTCAACTTTCTTGATTCATAGCATACCACATACCCATTCTGACTAAGGAATCCACCAAGTCCTTCTTTACATGCATCAGTGCATACAACAAAATCTTCATTTGGATCAACAATCCTCAATATTGGAGCACTTGTTGATAAATTCTTCAAGTGTTAGAAATTTCTTTCATAATCATGGTCCACTCAAACTTCACACCCTTCTTCTATAAAGAAGTAATTGGGTGCACAATCTTTGAAAATCCTTCAATAAATCTTCTATAGTAATCTGCAAGGTCCGTGAATGATCTCATCTCCAAGACATTCCTTGGTGTTGGCCATCCTTCAATGGCCTTTATCTTTTTCAGGGTCCATTGTTATTCCTTCTTCTAAAATGATATGGCCCAAATAATGAATTTGTTTCTGGTAAAATGAGCACTTGCTCAACTTGGCATTGAACTGATGCTCCCTCAAAACTTGTAACACCATTCTCAAGTGTTTCTCATGCTCTTCTTCAGACTTAGGATATATAAGAATGTTACCCAAAAAGACAATGACAAACTTGTCCAAGTAATTCCTGAATATACCATTCATGAGACACATGAAAACAATTGGTGCATTCGTTAACCCAAATGGTACCACCGTGAACTCATAATGGTTGTACCTTGTTCTGAATGCAGTCTTGCTAATGTCCTCTTCTTTAATTCTTACCTGATGATAACCCGACCTGAGATCAATCTTCGTGAATATTTTTGCATCTTTCAACTGATCAAAGAGGTCATCTATCATTGGAAAAGGATACTTGTTCTTCACAATTACCTTGTTCAACTGTCTGAAGTCAATGCAAAGTCTCAAAGTTCCATCCTTTTTCTTCACAAATAATGTTAGGGCAACCCAAGGTGACACACTTGGGCATATATAGCCCTTCTTCAAAATTTCTTCAAGATGCATTTGAAATTCCTTCAGTTTTGGTGTACTCGTCCTGTAAGGAGTCTTAGATACTTGAGTTGCTCCCGACATCATATTGATAGAGAAATCGATATCTATTTTGGGTGGCAGTCCTGGTATTTCCTTGAATACACCTTCAAACTCCTTTAGGACTACATAATCTTCGATATTTGATACCTTATCCGTAGGTGTCTCTTCCATCTGCGCGACAAATATTTGGCACCCTTCCTGTAACTTTTCTTTAGCTGCAAGGCTGAAACTTCTCTAACAGTGACTACTCTGACAATTCCTTGTATTGTCCTTAAGTTGCCTTCCTCATTTAATCACGTAAAAGATTTATTATAACACTATATGACATCATGATGTTGGTCCAACCAATCCATACCAATTAGATAGTCATAGGAACCTAAAGGTATGATGTTCAACTCTGCGCTAGTGTTCAATCCATTCATATTCACTGGACATGCCTTAACCATCTCATTAATTTTTCTTTTCGCTCATGTAGCTAGATGCACCATCCAAGGTTTTCCAAGCTTGCTTCTTGGCAAATAATGTTTCCACCATCTTAGGATCTAGATAACTATGACTAGCTCCTGAATCAATTAAAATGGCAATGGGCTGGTTATTAATCTTATCTTACACTTCAATCATTTGTTACTGAAATCCAGCTTGCTTGTTGTCCAAGGCTGCATAAATCTTAGGTACACTTCTGCCCATGTCCTCCATTGTTTCAACTTGTTGTGCATTGTGAACAATCCTCGCTCTTTCACTTTTGTGGGGCAATCTTTGTACATATGATCTCCCTTACAACCCCAACATTTAATAATTTGTTGCCTTGGAATTTTCCCCAATGACTCTGTCATTTTGGATTCTTTAGTTGTTGGTTGTTCCTAATAGTTATTTCCGAAGAATGGTGGTTTAGTTCCCTTCTTCCTCTATTCCATCTTGCTTTTCTTCTTGTCTTCCCAAGCTTTTTAGTAAGTTGCTTTCCCTTTATGCTAATCATAAAGACACTTATCCCTTCTTATAGTTTCCTCCAAAGTTTTGAGATCATCATATTGTATCATGTCACTGATAAATGATGGCATCCCACTCAAATATTTCTAAATCTTAACTTGCTCATCCTTTATGAAGGAAACATATTTCAACATCTCTAAAAACCTCCTTTGATACTCATCTACGGTCATACTCCCAAGCTTGAATTCAAAGAATTCCTTCATTTTCTTATCATGGGATCTCTTAGTCAAGTATTTCCTTTGAAAATATCTCTTGAATTCTCTCCAAGTCACCTTCTTCTCATCAATGTGTTGCACCTGCACATATTGGTCCCACCACATTGATGTTTTTCCTTTGAGCTGATAAATAACAATTCTACCTTCTGCATGTGAAGAGTAATTATGCAACTGAAAATACTTTCTCATATTCAACAACCATGTCTCTGCATCCTCATCCTTCTTGTGTTCACTTTCAAAGTTAGGAGGCTTGATTTTATTCATTTCCCCCTGTAGCTCATCCACTCTGGACTTCTTCTTTTGCTTCCTAACAGGAGATGGACTTGAACTACTGTGCGCACTTCTAGTTGAATGCCTTGGAGAGTGATGTTGATGCTTGCCAACACTTTTGTTGCACATTGTTCTTCCCCTCTTATCATGAGACTTATGGCTCCATGATCTACTTGACTCAGTCTCCTTATCCATCTTCTTCTCTATTTTATCCAAGCTCTGCATTATCTTGATGTTGAAGTCTTCTTGTTGCTCCTTGGCTTTCATAAGCCTCTTATTATCAACTTTGTAACTCAAGACATCCTTTTGTAATTTTTTTATGGTTTCAACCAAGTTCATGTTTTCTTCCTTACCTTCTCCATGTCCATTTGAATTTGTAGCTTCATTACTCATGTGGACAGACATCCATTTGATCTCTTCTTCATGGTTGTAAACTCCATGCACATCTTCCATGATTTAAACTTGTGTTGATCCTGTTATGATTTAAATGTTGTTAACTCTGCAAAATGTGCACCCAACAAAATTTGTTAGGCTAAACAATTTAACAAGTTCATGAAACTATGTACAATTTTGTTTCCATAAGACATCATAATCCTCTCTTCTAATTTCTTGGGAAGATTAACTGCCCAATCAACTTCATGTGCACTACTTCTCAATTATCACCCATAATTATCATGCACCAATTTTACATATGCATTGCGCACTTATATCCAGTGTGCATATTTTTCTATTGCGCGCCAATCTCCACTGAGCACGACTTTTGTGTCGCGCACCAATACTCTACGTGCACTGTGAGTACCACACCACACAACCCTAATATTTAGTGTGTTCATACTGCACGCCAATTCCTATCCCTTCATGCGACGTGAACATTCAACATGCACGCACATCGTACCAACGTTGCGCGTGCACCAATAACTTTGTATCATGCTATGTCACCACCCCAAGTGCACACCTTGCGCATCACATTATTATTAGTGTGCCACAAGTTATGCACCTTGCAGTGTCAAACTTCAGCATGCTTTACCACACACTTATCTTCTGCGCATGCCACCTGTTATGCATGGCGCAATGCCAAAACTTAAAGTACATATCCTGTGTACTCTTATTTTTTGCACAACGCCCCATGTTTAGTGCACATCATGCACAACACTATTTTTCCACATCGTTGGTTCCATACAACACAATACTCAATTTTAATGCACACCTTTATTTTTCTCTGCGCCTCACTATTATTTAGCACGCACGATATTTTCAATACTTAACTGATTTTTCCATAAATTTTGGTGCAAAAATTGGGACTTTTTTCTCGATTTTCACCCAATTTCCACCATGGACGTTCTACAACCATGTCATTTGTTCAATTTCACTCAATCTGTCATGACTTCTCTGCAACATCAAATTCAACCAATTCCTGTCTGAATTTTCTTAAACATGGATTAAAATTAAGGATATTTCTTCACTTAACCCAATTTCCCCAAATTCTCCATGAATTTAACAACAAAAAATGGGGCTTTTACCCAATTTCACTCAATTGCTTCCAATTTCTGTCATGGATGCAATGTAACTTGAAATTTAGCCACTCTCGAATTCAATTCCCTACGAGAATCTACTTTGACATTAAGCTAACTCGGCCCATCTAGGCTCAGTGTTGAAACTAGGCTCTGATACCAATTTGTAACATACCCTGTTACCAAACTGCTCTGATACCAATTTGTAACATACCCCATTACCAAACTACTCTGATACCAATTTGTGACACACCCAACCACCTGCTGGTCTATGCCACTTAAAAACTTTATTGCTCTGATACCATCTTGTAACATACCCATCCATATTCTTAACTCGACACATCACACCAAAAATCTTCTCTTCAACTGAAATCAGCTCTGATACCATATTTAAAACATATCAATATTGAAATATGGGCATAAGCTTTGACACTGAGTCGTAATGTTTCCATTACCAACAATTCAACCAGAATTACTCTGATAATAATTAAAACATAGAAAAAATACATTCTACAATGGACAGTTACATACATATTCATAACAAAAATATACATGCAACATAATAGAATAAACCCATGAAAACATATGAATAATTATTATTGCAACACATGGTTTAATACACAAATAACACTTATCTTTGAATAAATCTCACAAATTGCACGTAGACCTTCCACGATCCTCCCAGCCTTAGACCACATTGCTCATCATTCTCAGCAGTGGCTCACCCTGAGCTAGGGCTAAACTCCACTCGGGTAAGGGTTCTTAACCAAGCTAAGTTATCTCAGTCAACAAGAAAACTCCGTCACAAGTAACCCGGTCACAAGTGACTCAATCACAAGAAATTTTGTCACAGGTGATCCAATCACAAGAATTTCGTCACAAGTACCAATTCATATTGACAGCCTACAGTCCCTCATTCCCCACATGCATGTCCCACCCCAAGAAGTGTGCCCCTTCTCTACTCAACAGTCCTTTGGCTGCCCCACTTCCCTTCAATGGCTTCAACAACAGGTTGGACAGGAAGTCTCAGAGCCTTGTCGCTGCAGTTTGACACCTCGGGAAATTACTTCCTTGCAATTCTCTCACCCGGAGAGAATGCAATGTCCCACGAGCCTAACATCTCTCCTCTTCAATTCTCTCACCTGGAGAGAATTCGATGTCCCACAGGCTTGACAACCCGCCTCTTCAGTCTAGCTCTCCAAGCTAAGCCATGTACATGTATCTATGACAATAACAGTAGAATATTGGTCACCACAGCAGCAGGGTTCGATGACAAAACAATTGGATACAGTTCACCGCCGAGTGATCGCATGAATGATCTAATGATAGCAAAAAGGTACTAAGTCCAAACTATTTGGATGCATGTTCCCAACTTGACACTTGTCATGTTGAGAATTGTCTTCAGTCCACATGTCCCTCTCCCTCGGACTTAGGATAAAATAATATCCATAATTTATACTTTTAAGGAATATTAATATAATATTCCTTAATCCCCCTTAACTTAGCCCCCTTAACCTCAACTACTGGAGTTATAACCCCCCCATACTCTTTTACGTGGTTGGTCTGCTGTAGTGATGTATTTTTCATTAAATTTGCATGTGATTACATTTATATTCTCAGTACAGAAGTAGTATCTTTTGCATCCAAAATCACCAGCCTCAAAACATAAAGATCGCCCACTAAACCAGTGCGTGCAGAACTTATGGGTTGTGCGCACTTTTCTTTCAGTGCGCCACCCTCACACACTTACACAGGTGCACATTACATCATGTCATATATACAACAATGCTCTCTAGCCTCCAAAGTCATGCACTAAGCTGGTGTGCACTGAATCCTGGAACATGCGCTATCCTCACATGCTTATACCGATGCGCGTTGTATTCCTCAAGTTGTTTCTCTTTTAGTGCATCATTCATGCGCGCTTACACAAGCACACGCCAAAACATTAAACTGTGCAATGTATCATTTTGCAAACTGAGTGCATTTCTTTGGTGTGAGATTCTCTCGCACTAACTTAATGAACGCTGCACCAAACCAAAGATCTTGTTCCTTCAACTCACCAACTTATATGTAATTTATAGTTACATTTATATTTACAATTTGGGGTTCAGCCTAAGGGTATTACAATAATTCTAAGTGGACATTGTGTGAGTGACCAATATTCACACATGCATAACTAGTCATGCATGGACTTTCAAAAAGACTTTAGAGGGTTCAAAACCCTAACACTAGCCCTAATGACTTTCAATTGGTGTTAAATATCAACCACTTAGAGATAAAATGGGTTCCATTCGTATGGTAATATTTTTTTGTTCCATAATTAAACACATGAAATGAGTGAAATATCAGAGCTAAGCATGGGAAGAAGAACACCTAGTAGTAGCATATCATATGGCACAATGCATGTTTACTCCATGGTGAGCTAACCTTTCTTGGTTATTTACATTGTAAATACGAGAACAAAAGAGCAACAAATGTCTTTATTTCTTATTGGATTTTTTCACTCACATATTTTTTATTGTATATGTTGTGTTGATGATGTAATTTTTTCCCAGGGTAGTTCTTTTCTTATTTTCTTAATAATTTTCCACATTAAAGTGGTATGTTTCTAATATTATAACTTGATCATAAGTAATCGTTGTGAAATAGAGAATAACCTCATTAGATTTAGTCATATATTTAGTTTTTTGGGGTGAATTGTTTTTATGGAATACCCACAACAATTTACAAATCAAGTGGAAGCCATGCAAGCTAAGGGAACATAAGAGACATGCTAATGAATATGTGTTTCATCATAGTGTGTTTAAGAGGGGGGGCTCACATTGAGAGAGAAGGGTTGTGCACTAGCCTAGCTACATTTTTTGCCTACAATTACACCATTTCCATCATTGAAAGGTTTCACTACACAAGGAGACATCCATCCATACTGAGAAGGACCATGCAAAATACGTGCCATGAAAGACACCAACTTGGGTTTTGTAAAGTGCGCATAAAGGATCATAGAAACCTAAAAAATATAGAAGAAATATCCATAGAAAAACATGATCCATTCTCTATAGTCTAAAATTCAATTTGTGCTTCAACAAATTCAACTCAGGGTTCTCTTGTTTGTCCTCATGCACAAAAAATTGTGAAGAACAACCATGTAACAATATCACTTCATATTTCACGGTGACTTTTATGAATTCTTGTCACATAAGGAAGCCCGAGGTATTATTGCATGCACCATTATTTTGCTATAAAAAAATTATAATTGCATAAGATTTTCGTGAGGTAAAATAATGCATAACATATATTGGAGTTTCATCATTAATTGTTAGATAATCCAAAGTACAAATATTATAGTTTAATAAGTTAGAATAAAATGATTATTAATTTAGGATATTAAATTAATAATCTAGAACATTTGATTAATAAATGGAGACATTTAGAAATAGATTATTGTTGTAAAAGATATGACTCTAGAAAGGTGTCGTATCTTAGGCTCTAAATTAGGAGTATAGTTAGAAGATTGTTAAAGTTAGCATTTATTGTAAATGGACACTTGTTTATTTAATAAGTGATCCATATCTAGAGTTTGTTAAGACATTTAGCATATATATAGCTCATTGCAAGAGTGTTGAGTTGTTTGGGTGTAAACTCTTGCAAAGTCTCTTATGTAATTTCTTTTCCCATTTAATAAAAGTGTGTGTCTAAGGACACTTCTGCCATTATTGTGGTATTAGAGCTCCAATAATGCAGTTGAACTGAGGAGGAGATTTCAGCTGATCTGAAGAGAAGATTTCAACTCTACAGGCCAAAGCACTTCATGAGAAAATTGGTTAGTTAATTTTTAAGGGAAAAGCATTTTTTTTTTATGGGACAGTAAATTGCTTTATTTTGTGCAATTTTTTAATGCCCCATTGGCAAACCCCATTTTTTCTTTACCTCCTGCATTTCTTTTATCTACAATTATCTGATCTGAAAATGTGATGTGGAACGATGGGATTTTTAGTGGGCTCCTTGAAATGACAACACAATAAATCTACAATTTCAGTATTGTTAAAAACATTAAAAAGGTTATGTATTACACACTCTCTCAAGCTTGTGTCGTTGTAGCGTTGTGTATTAAAATTGTGGATCAATTTATCGTTTCGTTTTGGTTGCATCGCCATGTAATAAAATCGCAACTTGTATGCATTTTTTGAATCAGCACGGATCTCGAATCCTGCAGACGTCTCCAATAAATCAACACGTTTTTCCTTTACCAATAATATCAGCACGTTTTTCTGTGAGAGATAAAGAATCATTTTCAAAGACTTCTCATTATTGATACCATACCTGAGCGAATTTTGATGTCGCCTCTATTCTGGATCTGGATCTGATTATATGGGCAATTCTGATTGTGGTATATGACTAGTATGGAAAATTTAGAAATAGATTATTGTTGTAAAAGATATGACTCTAGAAAGGTGTCGTATCTTAGGCTCTAAATTAGGAGTATAGTTAGAAGATTGTTAAAGTTAGCATTTATTATAAATGGACACTTGTTTATTTAATAAGTGATCCGCATCTAGAGTTTGTTAAGACATTTAGCATATATATAGCTCATTGCAAGAGTGTTGAGTGTTCGGGTGTAAACTCTTGCAAAGTCTCTTATGTAATTTCTTTTCCCATTTAATAAAAGTGTGTGTCTGAGGACACTTTTTCCATTATTAATGTTCTGTTGCTATGCTAGAAAATGGTAGTAGACATCATGATTAATATGCAATTAACATTAAAACCAAAACAAGAGTAAACAACACATCATATAATGAAATATAACCTACTACACAAGCACATTAGAAGTGTTTGGTGAGTTTTTCAAATTTAAATAATCAATGTAGCTTGTACACTTGATATGTTACAAATGAGGCAAAAACTCAAACATATAGGAGTAGTATTGAAATTCACTACCCTTGAACCCATAAAACATGGGACCACAAGTGTGCACTATAACCACTGATTAAGAGTGTGCCATAATTGACATTATGGCCATTATAGCCACGCGTTAATATTTTCCAACACATCTTGATCCAGGTGGATATTGGTGGCCACCCACCTATTCCAACCGACTCCTCTTGACAATTTTTAGTTCAACACGTTCTTCTGTAATTCTTTGTAATTGTGGGTTCTACACTTTTGGGGTTGTCTGAAGTCCTACACAGCTTCCAAGTGGATATTGGTGACCGCTCACCTAATCCAACTGGATTATTTTGGATGTTTTCATGTCATTACATCTTTTTGTACTTCCAGGGCCATTTTGGGGCCCTAAACAATGTTTTTTTGGCTTGACACAGTCAAACTATAGACAACATCAAAGTTTGATGACATAATCTATAGTTCTTGAAAAAACATTTCCAATGGGCTATCACACGCCTAAAACGGAGGTCGTATGCAAAAGTTACGACCTCGGGAAGTTGAGGTACCAACTTACCTATCGAGGTCCACATAACTTTTGGCGTTTCACCTCCCAGGGTTAGGTTTTTGGATGTCTAGGGTTTTGGCATTCACGAGTAATGTTAAAAAGGCCTCTGAAGCCTCATTGTAACCATTCTTCTCAGACGGATGCGTGTAACATCCACATCTCTTCTTAGAGATAGCTACCACCATTCGAGCAAGTTGTTTTCAGTTCTGCAGTTTTACAATTTCAACCTATTTTATTTATTCAATAGAAGTTATTGTTCACTGGATATCTGTTGTTGCTCTCCATATCTCTGTGTTATTGTATTTAGTCTGATATTCATTTCATTCCGCTCCTAAATCCATATTAGTGGTATCGGAGCGGTCTGCTCTTCATTTATTTTTCTTCATGCATGTCCTCGACAAGATCCGGGTACAAGAAGTTGGGACTCGAACCAGTGGAGCCTTTGCAAAATCAGTCGCGCCAAGATCGACAACAACCCATGGGGGACGAAAAGAAAGATGATGGAGCAAGAGATCCTTTTAAAATGTTGCTCGAGGAAGCCCTTGCGTGACAAATGAACGAAATGATGGGTGACTTTGCACAGATCCTTTGGCAACTGCCCACAGGGGACACATCTTCATCAAGCGGTCATGCAACCCCCTTCAAGGTACAAGTAAATTTTGATATTCCATTATTTGAAGGACTGATAGATGTGGATGTTGTATATAAATGGTTGAATCTACTCGAAGGGTATTTTTCGGTCCATAATTTTTCCGATAGGTAAAATATTACTTTTGCACTCCTCAAGGTTGTCCCCCATGTTAAGGACTGGTGGGATACTTACTATGGGCAAAGGGCCATAGAGGAATCTGCAATATTTGTGGTCGCCCCCACGTGGGATTCCTTCAGGGATGCCATTAAAGAACAATACTACCTTGTTGGAAGCTACGAGGACCAGTACACAAGATGGACCACCCTGCATCAGGAAAGGGACCAACCAGTACTAGATTTCACCAATAATTTCCATACCCTGCGCACCAAATTAGGTATCAAAGACTTTGAACGACATATGGTGCTCAAATACCACGACTATCTACATAGATACATTCAAGCAGAAATGGAGTTTCTCGACATCGCATCATTGGGTGCGACTTGTAGATATGCTGTCAAGATCAAGCATAAATTTAAACAGAAGAGGCAAGAGTTTGGATTTGCAAACTCCTCACAACCGAAGTAGTGCAAAGGCGACCCCAACCCACAAAACAAGGGACAAAGCAAAGATGGCCATTCTCAAGACAACTAGTCTAAGTCACAACACAAGAAGGGTAATGAGAAGTCGAAGAAGGACACGAGAAAATGGTGTGAATACCATAAAAGCCCATGGCACAACACCAAAGAATGTCGCTCCAAGCACTCACTAGTGGCTGAGCTGAAAGCTTCCGAGTCAGAGGCAGATTTTGATGCCGAATCAAATCTAGAAGGAGGAAAGAAAATTATCGATGTTGAACCCAGTGCCACTGTCGCTACCACCAAAGTCCAACCAAGCGAACCAGAAGAACAAGAGGAAGGGGAACACCTCTTTCACTCACATATGTAGGTAAAGGGGGATCTGCTTCATTTCATTGTTGATAGCGACAATTAGAAGAACCTGATCTCTGTAGAGGTTGTCGAGTAGCTTGACTTGCTGATGACACTGCACCTGCAACCCTACACCATCGGTTGGATTCACCAAGGAAGAGATCTTCGCGTCAACCAATAGTGTTGTCTGCCCTACGACATCAAGCCCTTCAAAGACGAGGTTTGTGTGATATTGCTCCCCTTGAAGTTTGTGATGTTATTTTAGGACAACCATATTTGTGGAAGCGACATGTTGTGTATGACTCTAGACCCCACGGTGTTATTATTACTTTGGGTAGACAATTGCACATGATACCAGAGGTAGCGTCGCCTACCACTATTTCTTTAATCTTTGCTAAGCAATGCAGTAAGGTCATTTCATAGATTGAGAAGTTCATCTTCTTTGTGATCCATGCTCACAGTAAGCAGAAGGTCACCACCACATATGTGGCCTCTACACAGAGCCTCTCTTTGCAACAAAAGCAAGTGGAAGGGATCGTGGAAGAGTACAGAGACATCTTCTCCTCACCCACCAGGGTACCGATGCACTGCCAAGTCAATCATCCAATTGATCTAACCCCTCGGTGCACCTCTACCTAATGGAACAATCTATCGCCGCTTGTTGATAGAGAATGACAAAATCAAGCGTCGGATCCAAGAGCTGCTTCAAAAGGAGCACATCAGACCCATCTCCTCCCATTGTGGAAGCCTGATTGTACTAGTTCACAAGAAATATGAGACTTGGCGACTTTGCATTGATTACAGAGCATTAAACAAAATCACAGTCAGGAACTCAAGGAGGCAAAGTTCTTTAGCAAGATTGACCTAAAGTTTGGCCATCACCAGGTTTCCATCGAGCCAACTGATGTATGGAAGATACATTTCAAATCTAAAGGTCTCTTCGAATGGCTGGTCATGCCCTTTGGCTTAACAAATGCTCTAGCCACTTTCATGAGGTTGATGGATGATGTATTGAGACCCTTCACCAACTCTTTTGTGGTGGTATATTTGGATGACATCCTCATCTTCAACAGAACTTGGGAGGAGCACATGCAACATATTCAATAGGTTTTGAGCACTTTGTGGCAGCACAAGCTATATGCCAACTTGGAAAATTGCTCTTTTGGCATGAACATGGTCCAATACTTGGGCTAAATTTTTGATGAGCATGGGGTACATGTGGATCCAACTAAGATCCAAGTCATCCGTGATTGACCAGCCCCGACTACACTAACCGAGCTTCAAAGCTTCTTGGGACTTGCCAACTACTACCGACGGTTCATGTTGGGATTCTCCCATATTGCATGGGCCCTCAACCAAGTGACCAAGGGCGGTGGTAGGGAAAAGTTCACGTGGGGGAAGGCACAACAACAAGCATTTGATGATCTGAAATATCGCTTGTGCTCAACTCCAATACTCTCCTTACCCGATCTGCAACAACCAATCAAGATTGAGACTGATGCATCCGACTATACTGTAGGCACAATTCTCACACAACATGGTCATCCACTAGCATACCATAGTGAGACACTCTCAGATACTGTTCGGAAATACCCCACATGTGACAAGGAAATGTATTCCATTGTACAAGACTGTTGTCAATGGAAACATTACATTCTGGGAAAGGAGACAATCATCCACATTGATCACAAGCCTCTGCAGTTCATACAGACAGAAGGGAATTTGTAGAACGGCTGCCATCAGAAGTGGTCCACCTACCTACAACAGTTCCATCTCAACATCAAGTATAAGACATGGAGCACAAATTGTGTCGCTGACTGCCTCAGTTGATCTCCCATGGATGCACTCACCACCGTGCTCCAGTCCTGTGGGCATGAGGCATGTGAGTGGCCCCAACTTTATCAACAAGATCCGGACTTCGCCACTACCTATCAGCTCTTGGGTACATACATGAATGTCACCAATTTTCACATTCAGGACAAACTATTATACCATCTAGGCCATCTCTGTGTTCCTACAAGCGAGCGTGCAAAGCTGATTTAGGAGGCTCCTTACAGTTGGATGGCAGAACATTTTGGCGTGGAGAAAACTATGCTCATTCTAGAGAAACATTTTTATTGGCCAAAACTTCGACAAGATGTCAACAAGTATATCGGATCTTGCACTGCCTGTGCCATTGCCAAGCCAGCCATAAAAAAAAAGTCTTATACACCCCTCTTCCTACTCCTGAGAGGCCTTGGGAATCCATCTCGATGGATTACATGTCTGGCCTTCCATCCACCAAGAAAGGTAATGATTGCATATTTGTGGTGGTTGATCGGTTTTTGAAGATGGCCATTCTCACAGCCTACAAGAAGAGCATCATAATGATAGATACTGCCAAGCTTTTCTTCGAACGAGTGCGAGTCCATTTTGGGATACCACAGACCATCATCTCTGATTGGGACAACATGTTCCTCAACACATTTTGGTCGAGTCTCTGGTCACTGTTGGACACCAAGCTCACTAAATCCATTGCCTTCCACCCTCAAACCGATGGCCAAACATAGGTCGTCAATCGGATGATTGTGCACATCCTACGCATGCATAACTCTAAGCATCCACGTACATGGGATGAGAGTCATCCCTATGTTCAACAAAGCTACAACAAGGCTCTCCATAGCTCCATCGGCCATAGCCCCTTTTAGGTGGGGCTGGGATACCAACCCTTGGGTCCCATTGATGTTGCACTACCTCTTGCAACAACACAAACATATTCTTCCCATGTTCAGTCTGAGGTCGACAAAGCCACCAGATTCATTGAGCGAATTCAACACATCCGCCAACAGGTCCATGAGATTTTTCGGAAAGCTAATGCTAAGTACAAGTAGCGCCATGATCAACACCGGGTACCACACAAGTTTCAGGTGGGAGAAAAAGTATGGTTAAATTTGCAGAAAGAGCGCCTTACAGGGCCCCATCGGAAGCTCCTCCCACTTCCTTATGGGCCTTACACTATCACCAAGGCTGTGGGTAGCAATGCTTTTGAGCTCAACACTCCACCCTTCCTTGGCTTGCACCCAAATGTTCAATGTGGACCTCCTTCGGCCATATTTTCCACCATTATTGGATACATCAGAGATCGCAGAACAACTGACACCAACAGAGCTCAACTGTGATTGCATGGAACATTCATCCACTGATAAGATAGTGGACACACAGGTCAAGGGCACTCGCCAACAGAGGATCCAACTTTATCGAGTTGTCAAGGCAAGGTGACTCCTACACCAAGGGAAGTGGCTCACCAGGGGCCAAATTCAACAAAATTTTCCTCACTTGATGGGGGCACTCAACACAATGGAGACCATTACTTCCTAAGGGGGGAGGATTGATCCAGGTGGATATTGGTGGCTGCCCACCTATTCCAACTGGATTCTCTTGACAATTTTTAGTTCAACATGTTCTTTTGTAATTCTTTGTAATTGTGGGTTCTACACTTTCGGGGCTGTCTGAAGCCCTAAACAACTTCCAGGTGGAGATTGGTGGCTGCCCACCTAATCCAACTGGCTTATTTTGGATGTTTTCATGTCAGTACATCTTTATGTACTTCCAGGGCCATTTTGGGGCCCTAAACAATGTTTTTTGTCTTGCCATAGTCAAACTATAGACGAAGTAAGAGTTTGATGGCATAATGTGTAGTTCTCGAAAATAAATTTCCAACGGGCTATCACGCGCCTAAAACGGAGGTCGTATGCAAAATTTACGACCCAAGGAAGTTGAGGTACCAACTTACCCATCGGGACCCACATAACTTTTGGCGTTTCACCTACTAGGGTTAGGTTTTTGGATGTCTAGGGTTTTGGAATTCATGAGTAATGTTAAAAAGGCCTTTAGAGTGTCATTGTAATCATTATGCTCAGACAGATGTACGTAGAAGCCACATCTCTTCTCAGAGATAGCTACCACCATTCGAGCAAGTTGTTTTCAGTTCTGCAGTTTTACAGTTTCAGCCTATTTTATTTATTCAATAGAAGTTATTGTTCACTGGATATCTGTTGTTGCTCTCCATATCTCTATGTTATTGTATTCAGTCTGTTATTCATTTCGTTCCGCTCTTAAATCCGGATCACATCTCCAACATATAGGATACATTCGAGAGAGATTGTAGACTAAATTGATTTACTAGTCGACATAAAGAGAAGCAACGATGTTAAAACTTATGTAGATCCAATGGAGCAAGTGTATACATATGTCTAAGACAAATTGCAAAAGAATAACATAAAGTATAAGAATAATGTAGAGGTGCATATGAGATATAAGTCTTTTGAAGTTGTAGATTAAGTGGTAGTGCACTTGAGGAAGGAGAATTGTCCCAAAGGCATAAGATCAAACCTTGTATTATCTAGAGAAAAATAGGAGACAATGAATACAAGGTTAAATTAGCAAAGAAGCATGACATTTTGTTCATATCCAATGCCATAGTTTTTTACAACATCTAAGAGGAAATCATCGTGGAAGATGAAATAGATGAAGATAACACAAAGGTAAATCAGGGAATGCAGATGCCCACAAATAAGTCAAAAGAGATACAGTGAGTTCTAGAAGAGAATAAACTTTAGAATGCGCATTGCCAAGTACAAAAAACCTCGAGAAAGTGGAAGTACAAACTAGATGGAGACAATACATGGGTCTCTAAGGCCTCATATCATAGATTTTCAAGATGAAGAGCAATGCAAATGAAGTAGAGTAGGCATGCAATTGAACAATGATTTTCTTGCAAGATATTTTGATGCATGAGCATTCCAACAATGCCTAAGTATAGGTATAAGTAGAGTGTCAGGGGAAGTGTGATAAAAGAAAACTCGACAAGTTGAAGCACTACACAAGAAGGCACAACAAAAGTGTTAATGGAAAAGAATGAGTACAATAAGATGGTAGAGCCCATAGTTTTGATA
>ML879464.1:9737-26543 GCA_009831015.1 Picea engelmannii
TCATGTCTATGCTTGAATGTTATGAACTGTATTGAGTTGTCCCATTGACCCACGTTCACAAAACACAAAAATATTCAATTCTTAAGTTACCAGGCATACTTAGTTTACAACCATAAGTAGTTTCCTGGAGTGATAACAGAACCCATCGTACTTGTGCTCAAGTCTACCAATGATTCATGATTGAGGTTCTATAATAACCAACTCTTGGGTATGGAAGCATCATCTTATCCATCAACAAGCAATCTCCAAACTAGTTCGAGCTTCTCATCTCTGCAAAAGTATTTCGGTTCCCACACAACTGAGGTATATGGACCCAGTTAAATCCAATGAGACTGGTTATTCAGACAACATGCTAAATTTTCCTGCGAGTATGAAAGAAAAGGTAGTCGTGCAAATACTAGTGACTAATTTTCACACATTACCTGTTACTGATTCTAGATTGGAAATTAGGTTAAATCCAATCATGAGAGATCTGGTTATCAATAGACCAGCTGCTAGGAAGAAACGAAACAAGTGAAAGAAGAAAGAACCCATTGCTGAAGCGACTGAAAGTGTTGGAGAGAATCAATAGGTCTAGTTAGATTATTTTAAGGAGGAGATAGCTAAGCGGAAATGAGACCTTAAATACAATTGAGTATATTTCAACGATTTTTGGATAGATGGTAGCAGAGGTAAGGAATTTCCAAACATGATAGACCTATTCTTGTACAGTCTCTTTAAATAAGGAAATTGCTATTTTGAATCATCCCCTTTTGTAATTTCGGATTTAAATGAATAGATAAGCGCAGTAGCGGATTTGTACTGCTTAGGACAAGATTATGGTGATATGAATCTTGTTTCCTTTAATATTAAGTGTCTTCTTGTAACTTATATTTCACTTTCAACTGTCTAAATAAAACTCAAAATTCATCTCACTCGCTTGACTCATTTTAAATAATACTTCAATGTAGTTGTGTATTCCTCTTTCTTTGAATACTATGTAAATTGTCTATTAAACTCAGGTTCGTCGTCTTAATTAGCCTTTCAGATGATTTTGTGCGCATAAAATTCAACTTGTGTACCTTTATTTATCGTGCAAAGCAACTTTATAAGGTAATTTCATGCTTCTATGCACCTGTATCTGCTATACATTTCCTCTTCATTGTGCAAATAACTTGTGCGTACTACTTTTGCATTGCGCACCAATATCCACTACGCATTGTTTCTGTATCACACTCAGATATTCCACATGCATTTCTCTTTATGCATGGCACCGTGCTAAAGTTCAATATGCCTCACCGCGTGCAATACTTTGTATGCCCCATCGAATACTCTGTCTCTACCCCACACAATCACCTGTGCGCACCATTGCCTACACTGTAGTGATACAACTCATACTCATACTACGTGCGTACCAATCAAACTTCACCATGCCTTACCATACCACGCACACCGCTTCCACTCTTAATATGTGTATGCACTCCGCGCAATGCTAAATTTAGTGCATGTATCCCTACATATTATTCTTCCACGCGGTGGTTTAATTTTCCATGAACACAAATATACTGTATACCATTGTTGGCATAGGGGTAGACCCAGGGTTCAATGCTCAAGAGCACACCAACAAGCCCTAGCTACTGGCCCTTTTGGCAGCACCTGTGAAGCAGATGCAGTCTCACCCGAAGAAGCTATGAGGGGGTTGCAGGACAGAGATGTCTACAACCAGGGGAATATCAAGTCTTTCTTATTACAACAACAACATAACATGCATTTACCATTCAAATAGCTAGATCTATCCTTCATAGCCATAGATATGATCTAATACAATGATGAAGATATCAATATAACAACAACAGAGCTCAGAGCATCAATCACACACACACAACAACAGATGTAGGTGGTTCACCCTCTCTCTAGGGATATGTCCACAAAGATTTTCTTATGATATATTAAGATAAATCTTATAGTTCTGATCTACGCTCCTAGCCAACAGATCCTCTCTTCTCCATCTCTCTTCCTCTCTCCCTTCCTACGCACCCAGCTATAGAACTTGATCTTCGCACCCGGCTGAAGATCTTACAATACCAGAAGGCTCTCTCTCACCCTCAATACAATATTCTCCCAATGAACAATAATTGACAACAAGGCTCAAACATAGTACCGAACCAACCTAGGTCCTCTTGACCTCTATTTATAGATTACAATCCCTCACCGACAACCTTAGGTCGAAACCTAGGTGTCAAAAACCCTAATTACCAAAACCCTAGGTGTCTACAACCCTAGGCCAACTTGACCCATTCTTTCTGGGCTTCGCTAGCCTGTCTTTCCTTCTCCATATTGCAGTGCTCCAAGGCATCTAATGCTGGATTTTTCCACTTCCTAAGTCATCCTCGGTCCATCTTCCTTGCTGATCTTTCATCCTCGATCTCCTCATCCAACAACTTTCTTTTCTGCACTTCGCTCCATCTTCTCTATTCTTTCGCTCACTTCGACCTAGTGACAACCACTGTGTCTCCCGCGAAGCTCAGTTTTTACCTTTCCTTCTTCATTCTTCACTTCCTTGCATAAACCTGGGCCAAAAACCCCCCAACACTCACCTATGAGTTGTCCCGAGGCACTTGAGTTATTATCCTCTTGTTTTTCTTCGACTTCCGATTGCATAGTGTAGCCCTTGCTTTCTTCTTTATGCCTCCTTCCCATCCTTGTGAATATTTTCTTTTCTTTGTCTGGTACCTAGTTTAAACTTCACCTAGTACCTGGACCCTTGTCTTCTTGATTCTACTAAGAGTTGCAAGGCAACTGGTTGTCATAGTAGAACTTCATACAACTCCCATTCACCAAGCCTTCCTTCTAGTCTCCTTTTAATGTCTTCAGCTGCGCAACTCCTCCCGCTATAACATAGACAATATCATATGGTCCAAGCCAATACATTCTGAACTTCCCAGGGTGTTTGATAAACTTACTTTCATATAGCAGGACTAAATCGCCTTGCCTGAATATCTTCTTCTTGATGTGTCTGTCATGATAGCCCTTTTCTCATTTCTTCTGAACTTGTTGATGGAAGCCTGTAATGAATCTGTCTTCTTCTAGTTCAACCAACAGTGATATTCGCTCATGAATATCACCAGTATCATCCATGTCTGTAAATGCAACAATTCTTAATCTTGGTACCAAGTATTCTATTAGGACAACAGCTTCAAGACCATAAACCAACTTTAAAGGGGTATGCAATGTTAATTTCTTGCAAGTGGTTCTATAAGCCCAGAGTACTGCTGGTACTCTTAAATCCCAGTCATCCCTGTTCACACTCCAAATCGCTGTCAATGATGTCTCCAAGATCTTATTGAATTCTTCAACCGTTCCTTTTTCTTGTGGATGATGAGGTGTACTCTTCTAATGGTGGACTGCAAATTCTTCAATCAGGGCTTCAATTGTCTTATTGATGAAGTGTGTACCTTGATCACTCATAAGGACCTTAGGGCATCCAAATATTGTTATTATGTCATCGAATATAAAACACGCAGTTGTAGTTTCACTACAGTCCTTAACATCTCTTTCTTCGGCCCATCTGGTTAGGTATTATGTCACAGTGATAATATACCTTGCTACTGTGCACTTTCCTAGTGGGTTTATAGGTCCCATGAATTCAATGGACCATTTTTCAAATGATTTTAAGGTCATCTGTGGTGTTAATGACATCTCATCTCTTCGGGATGGTTTTCCAACTCGCTGGCATACATCGCATGCTTTGGCATATTCTTTAGCATCCCTGTGTAACATAGGCCATCAAAGGCCAGCTTGCAGAACCTTCTGTGCAGTTGCTTTTCCTACATAATGTCCTCCTACAATGCCTTCATGAGCTTCTTCAAGGATCATAGGGAGTTCTTCCTCCATCACACATCTTCTTAGGATCTCATCAGTCCCATTTTATATAGCTGACTAGCTATCAGTGAAAAATCTGCAATGCGCACCACTAGTTATTTCTTCTGCGGAATTGTGTATTTGGCTGGAGCTATTATTGTTGACAGGAACTAGACTATGTCTTTGAAGTGGTCATCAATATTCCTAATGGCAGGTAGCTATGCATCTAGTAGTGTGTCCTCCAGACTAGTAGGTTCTTCACCATGCTCGAACCTCGACAGGTGGTCTGGGCCCTTATTCATTCTTCCTAGCTTAACTATGATCTCAAAATCATATTCTTGAAACAGGAGAAGCCATCTGCGTATTCTCCCCCCCAACACTGGCTTTTTGACTAGGTATTTCAATGTAGAGTGATCAATAAACATTTTAAAGTGTCCTCCCAACAAATAGTGGCAAAATTTCTACAATGCATACACCATGGCTAGTCCCTTTCTCTCTGTAGTAGTGTAATTGATTTCAGCTGTGGAGATCATTCTGCTGGAAAATGCTAATGTATGATCAATGTCCCCTTCTTCAGGTTTTTCCAGTACTGCTCCTAATGCAATAGAATATGCATCAACATGCACATGGAATTCCTTGCTCTAGTTGGGAAAGACTAGAATAGGCGCAATGGGCATCTTTTGTTTTAGTGTGTCGAAGCTCTGCTGGCATTTGTCTGTCAAACCACACTGATAGTAATTCTTTAATAACCTCTCCATTGGCACAGTAATATGAGAATATCCTTTGATAAATTTCCTGTAATAGCCAGTATGTCCTAGCGCAGTGCGCAATTGTTTGACTGATGTAGGTGGTGGTAAATCAACTATAATTGCAATTTTGGTTGGATCCACCAACAATCCTTTCTTGCATACAATATGACCTAATAATAATCCAAATGGTGAGAAGAAGATGCACTTCTTCAAATTCAAAGCAATTTGACACTACTTTCATTTATCCAGCATTAGCCTTAGACATTCAATATGATTTTCCAACAAACTAAAAACAGTCTAGTCATCAAAGTATGCTTCTAAAAACTTATGGAAAAATTCTCTCAATGCTTCAACCACCACCCTGGAAAAGAAGGATGGGGCATTCTTCAGTCCAAATGGAATTACTGTTTATTGGTAGGATCCCCACTCTGTGGCAAGCATAATCTTATGATGATCCTCCTTGGCGATGTGAATCTGGTGGTATCCTGAAAACCCATCTGAAAAAGAATATACTTCTTGGCCTCCCACGTTATCCAACACTTCATCTGTGAAAGGTGTAGGGAAAGGATCATGTAGAAAAGAATCATTCAGCTTCTTGAGATCTATGCTAATCCTGATCTCACCTATCTTCTTATCTTGCACTACCATGGGGCTAATCCACTCCGACTCTTCAACAGGTTCAATAATCCCTGCTTCCAACATTCTGTCGAGATCAATCTTCACTTTTTCCTTATATTTCGGGTTCGATCTATAGGGTCTTTTCTTGACTGGCTTAGTGTATGGTTTTAAATGTATTCTCATTTCTCCCATAGGTTCTTTGATTCCCTTCATATCAGTGAACTTGGTCGGGAACAAGTCCTGATACTCATGCAATAATTATGTGATTTTGTCAATGGTAGCAGCATCTCAGTAATCTTCAACATTGGAAGGCTTTGGTGTTTCCTCTATCCCAATATTGACTTTATTTATCTTTATCGGTTGTCCAATGAATGGAATTTCAACTCCTAGTCCTTCCACATCTCTCTAACCTTCTGTTTCCGTGATATTCACCTTCCTTGGGTCATCGTCTTCGTCAAAATTAATGTTGTAGTAGGTCTACAGTTTCTGGAGGGGCACATTCCATTCATCCTCTTCTTGCTCCAAAGGGAGGCCAGATGCATCCTCAAATACTTTTTGTCTCACCTTCTGTAGTGCTTGATCTACAGAAGGAAATTCACTATCAAACAAAAAGGTGGTTATAAAATTCTGCTTCATACCTTCCCATTATGAAGTGACAAGGCACAACTCTACATGAAGGTACCAGTTAATCGGGGTGGTATCTAACGTATTGATGAATATGTGTACCCATTGTTCTCTGGGAATGTCACTCTAGGCCTCTTCACATCTTCGTACATGGTCCTTTGGGAAGCTTCGACCTGTGTACGCTTCTTCGCAACTTCCTACTTGTGTTGAAAACCACACTGTCATCAGAGTTCGACATTGTGTCCAGTCTGTAATATTTCTTTTATGTGTCCCCCACCATCTTGGTGGTGTGGATTTCATGACCTCCTCCATTTCCATCATCCTATGTTGTGTTGGTACACTTGTCTCAAATTCTGATAAGAAGTTCTCTAAGGGGTTCATCCCATCAAATGTGGGGAGATTACTCACGATTGTGCCAATCCAGTGAATTTATTTGGTTACCCTAGCGCATCTTCTTATAGATAATTCATACATATGGTTCTACCAGTTCTCCAGTGCTTCTTCTAAGTTAGATGAGTATGTGTTGTGACTTCGCCAACTCATATTTCCGTCAGCTGTAGGGTTGATATAATCCTATTGTCTGACTGTTAATTTGTAGATGTTTTCTAGTTCAAATGTGCGGTCCTCTTCTCTTATAGGTTCTGTGTATTGTGGACGTTCATTTGGGTCTAAAGGTGTAATGACCCTAAGGCCATCTTTCTCAAATGTCATGTGTATTTTCTTTAAATCAACAACAGTGGAATCGTGGAAGGCCCAATCAATTCCTAACAATGCAGGGTAAGGGCAGTTATCATCAACAAGTTCAATTACCTCAAAATCTACAAAGGTTCTTACTCCATCGATGTCAACTGGGACATGCTCTAATCGTCCAAATGGGCTGACAACTTGTTGATTAGCCATGTGAAGCCTGATAGGGGAATATATTAGCTTGGGTTTTCCCATCAGTGCCCAAGTCTACTTCGTCATGACATTGACTTTTGACCCTAAGTCAAGGACCACATAGTCTATCTCATACTCTCTTATCTAAGCATTCAAGTATAATTCTTTATTTGTCCTTCTCCTTCTTCCAATTTGGTGCACTCCTCCATTCAATAAGGGTTCTATTTTTCCTAGTTCATACTGCTTGATTAAATATTGTAATTCTTGTCCAACACCTTTATCTTGAATCAACTTAACACAACTATGCAATAATTCCATGAGTTTTCTTACCTCTTTCCCTTCTATTGGTGATGCAGATGGATCAAACACCTAAGGCATGCCATATTCTCTGATTTCTGGTTGTCTCTTTGATGAAGATCCTTGATTTCCTTTGAACTCTTTTCTTGCCTCCTCGAATATCTATCTTTCTTTCTTAGCATCAAACGTTGGGGTATTTTCTGTATCTTTCCTGACTCTATGTTCATTTTCAGTCTTTCCTTGGGTTGCTCTGTCTTCTCTTGTAGCAATGCCTCCTTGAGTAATACCAACGACTCTAGGGTTTGCTCCATGAGGTTCAGCGTATATCAATTGTACTTATGGTTTCTGCTGGGGTCCTCGTCTTTCCTGAAGTTTAGCCAACAACATAGGGCATTCTTCTATGACATGCTTGAAGGAGTTATAGTAACTACAGGTTGTGCATGGATTATGACAATCCCTTACTAAATGTCCTAGTTGTGTGCATTTGTAACATATTATTTGTCCTCGGCCTCGTCCCATACCTCCTCCTCATCCTCATCCTCTGTAGCCATTGTGAGGAGTGAAATTTCCTCTCCCCGAAGAGTTGTACTATGGAGTGTTTCCCTCTTGTTGTACTTTGCATTGAATCTTGTATATGTCTCTCGACCTTTCATGCATGATATCATAAGCTCTACAATCTCGATCATCATGCCCCACTAATTTACAGAATGTACAATACAAGTTTGTGGGTGTCTGGACATACTTCTGCATATAGTATCACTCACCTAGCCGATGCCTATTTTTGCATACATCGCACTAGGGTAGGTTAACTTGCTTTAAGGGGCTCGGAGCCCTTGATGCCAAGTACTCATGAAATAAAAGACAATGTTCCTTATCATGGCCTTTAAATCTGCATCTTATACACCATATATCTTCCCTTTTGTATTTTCCCTTATCTTTCTTCATATCCTCGACTTGTAAAGACAAACTAGTTAGCTGGCTCATGATCTAGCTAATGACTGAGCTAGATTCTCCCATCAGTGTTGATTCAAGCTTCATGGCGATCTCCAAATATTCTGCCTGAGATGCAATCTTCTGTTGCATCAAAGGGATTCTTATGTTTGGTAACAGTGCAACTATGAACCACTCTTTGTTCTGTTTTTCATGGATCTAGAAAGTTAATCGGCCTGTTAGGGTCTTGAATCTCTGGTTGAAGTCCCAAACAGGTTCTGCTACCTTTTGTTTAATCTCTTTTAGTTCCGTAATACATTGTGACTCCGACTTAGTTTTCTTAAACTCTGCAATCAATGCATTCTTGATCTCATTTAGGGGCTTAGGATGTGCCAGTCCTTGGACAAGTTTCATGTACCAGCTCAGTGCACGGTCCCTTAGCATAGTGCTGAACTGGGTTCTCTTGATTGCTTCATCGGTGATACTTTTAATATTCCATATGAACTCACACAAAAACCAATGTTGATATGGATCTTCAGATCCTTTTTCTCTAAAGATAGGGAGTCTCATCTCATCTGCCATAAAGCTGACTAGGGTTTTTGTCTGAGTAGATGCTGGGCTACTGGTAATAGTACTCTGAAGACTCTAGTGGTTCTGACTATTTTGACTGCTAAGTATTGTTGGGACAACAGGAGGATTAACGTTACTTACTTCAGTAGTTCACGTAGTTTCTAAGGTTTCTGGCTCGCTTTGGAACAGTTCTTTAGCTCCCCCTTCTTCTATTTTGGTGGGCTCTGGATGGTCTTCGTTGATTAGATCTACCTCTTCTCCACTATAGAAACCTTCTTCTCCATATTTTTTCTTAAACAAATTCTCATGGTGAGCTCCTTAGAATACTTTCCCACTATGCGTATGCCCTGCTTCTTTGTCATCGTCACTGTTGCTGTCCAAGATCTTGAACATTAGCCTTTTTAGGTTTGATCAATCTACTGTATCTTCAATATGTGGTTTTCATGCAAGAGCATCTTGATTATTAGCTTCAGGAAGTGCAAACATTTTCCTCTAGGTCCCTTGAAAAAGTATCTCTCAACTTGACTATACGATTCTATTCTGTCAATAGAAAACTCAGTGATATACCCTCTGATGATACTATCAAACTAGTGATCTACTGCTCTGGATACAATGTTGTCGAATCTCTTGACCTTCTGGATCAATGATGGTGTCCAAACCATAGGGGGTCTAGATCTGATTTCAAACTATGTTTCAGCTAACCTAGCCAACCACTCATATAGCTCTTGATGGATTCCTCCAAAGAAGATCTCGTGAATGTCGATGAAGATGTATCTTTGTAACCAATCTTCAGTGCTTATTTTAGGGTTCTTGTTCTGGGATTTAGTGAAGTCCTTCTCTTGGTCCTCTACCCACTTCTGAATCTCTATCTTCGATGGGAACCACCTTGACATTCCCTTAAAAAGATTCAAGTCCTGACAACAAAACCATTTGTTGGCACATGGGTAGACTTAGGGTTCAATGCTCAAGAGCGCACCAACAAGCCCTAGCTACTGGCCCTTTCAGAAGCACCTGCGAAGAAGATGCGGTCTCACTCGAAGCATCTATGAGGGTGTTTCAGGACAGAGATGTCTACAACCAGGGGAATATCAAGTGGTTATTATTACAACAACAACATAACATGCATTTACCATTCAACTAGCTAGATCTATCCTTCATAGCCATAGATCTGATCTAATACAATGATGCAGATAATAATATAACAACAATAAAGCTCAGAGCATCAATCACACACACACAAAAACATATGTACGTGGTTCACCCTCTCTCTAGGGCTACGTCCACAGAACTGTGCTTATGATATATTAAGATAAAGCTTACAGTTCTGATATGCGCTCCTGGCCAGAAGATCCTCTCTTCTCCATCTCTCTTCCTCTCTCCCTTTCTGTGCACCCAGCTACAGGACTTGATCTTCACACCCAACTGAAGATATTATAATACCAGAAGGCTCTCTCTCTACCTCAATACAATATTCTCCCAATGAATAATAATCGACAACAAGGATCAGCCATAGTACCAAACTGACCTAGGTCCTCTCGACCTCTATTTATACATTACAATCCCTCACTGATAGCCTTAGGTCGAAACCTAGGTGTCAAAAACCCTAATTACCAAAACCCTAGGTCAACTTGACCCATTATTTCCAGGCTTCACCAACCTATCTTTCCTTCTCCATCTCATTGTGCTCCAACGCATCTAATGTTGTCTTTTTCCACTTCCTGATTCATCCTCGGTCCATATTCCTTGCTGATCTGCCATCCTTGATCTCCTCATCCAACAACTTGCTTTTCCGCACTTCACTCCATCTTCTTTTTTCTTTTTCTCACTTCGACCCAGTGATAGCCACTTTGTCTCCCACGAAGCTTGCTTTTTACCTTTTCTTCCTTGATCTTCTCTTCCTTCCATAACCCATGGCCAACATCCATACTGTAATCAATAACATACTATAATCTTGTATCCATTCAACTTGTTTGTCCCATTTAGGCTCAATGTTGAAAACTGACACTCTGATACCATACTATAGTGCACCTCCCCTACCACCAACAGGTCGGGGAACATCACTACTCAGATGCTTAAATTAGCTCTAACAACATAAGGTAACAACCCACTATCCAACTAAGGTATGTCACATAATAGTTTTTTTTTTTTTTTAATACGTATATACACACACATGCATACATACATATTGAACTGTATGCAATTAAACATATACATAAAATGCTCTAGCGGAAGCTTCACATATAAAACATAAACAAACAGTTGCATTCTGTAAATATACAATTTTCAAGCTGTATTAATAGTAATCACAGACATGTAGCGTACACAGGGGTATACCCTGAAACACACAGACAAATATTCTCACACATGCCATAAAACCCATAAATTAACAGATAAATGACAATGCAACATGTAAATTCATCACATAACTGATACTTATCTTGGTAAGAATGTCACCAATTGCGTGCAGACCGTCCACAAACCTCCCAGCCTTAGACTACACTATTCATCACTCTCAACAATGAGTCACCCCCGAGCTGGGAGTAGACTCCACCTGGGTAAGGGGTTCCTAACTAGGCTAAGGTTTCACTGTCAACATGAAAGAATCCATGTCAGGTGCTCACCCAACCGACATCCTACAACCTCTCATTCCCCACATGCCTGTCCCACCCAGAAAAATGTGCCCCTTCTCTACTCAACATTCCTTCGGTTCCCCCACTTCCCTTCCAGGGCTTCAGCAACAAGCCGAACCAGAAGTCTCAAAGCACTGTAGCTATAGTTTATCACCTTTAGGAAATTGATCCCCAAAAATTCTCTCACTCAGAGAATTGCTCATATGTCTGACAACCCACCTCTTCAATCCCGCTCCCAAGATGACAGGTACACCAACCGAAAAAATGGCCATGAAAACAGGGTCATGTACAGTGATAGGAAGGTACGAGGATAGCTCGATGACTGTGTAAGGAAATGGTCATGGATTCATGGTAGAGATAATGATTTCCCCCCCTAGTAATGGTTCTCTGGTCGAAGAAAAAATGGTAAGCCCCCCCCAAAGGAAATAAGTCTTGGCAATAAGTATGCATGTCTCCAACTTGACACTTGTTATCTTGGAAGCTACTCTGATACACTTGTCCCCTTCTTTAGGACTTAGGATAAAATAATTATCCATACTTTATCTTCTAAGAAATATTAATTTAATATTCCTTTTTGGCTTAAGCTCTCTCGCTTATCCATTTCCTTAGCTTTTGGCCCTCTGTTTCCCTAACTGGTGGAATCTAGTCCCCCTTCTCTTTTATCATGGTTGGCCTGCGTGCAACGATGTATTTTATATTAATCATGAGACATATAAAAAATAGGCACACTGGCCTTTAACATCTAGGCACTCTGGGATAATTCTAAAACATTAGCATTCTGACTTGTAATATTGGCTCACCAGCCTATAATGCATATCATATACATAAAGGTTCACTGACTTTAATATTGCACACACTTTAGTTACTGTGCATGGTATTTGTTTTCCTCAAGGTTGTAGGCACTTTAGTTACTACACACGGTATCCACTATCCTCAAGGTTGCGCGCACTTTAGTTTAGAAGTTTAAACAATCAACCTAGATATGATGAGTACCAAGATGATGAGGAGCGGATTTCTACATCAGCACACATGGAATTTTACAATAGTAAATATACATATGATAGCTATAAAGGCATTGGAAAAGGTTTTTTAGGAGCATATTTCTACATTCACATATGCATAAGTATACAACATTGGACTGGTTTATTATGTGTATGAGATTTTTTATGATGAGTCACAAATGGAAATACTCCTACCCCTAATTCTTAAGTAATTAGAGTTTGATAATATTAAACAAATATCACTTGGATATGCACCACGATAACAACCTTACTTCTTCACTTGTGAAACATATATCTCAAAAAGTAAGTTCAGTCATCTGTACATGGAGGATAAATTTGTGGATGAAGGATGTCTATCTTTTATAGTTAATCAAGAGGATGCAATTTTTCATGTCTTTCAAGATCCTATGGCAGTTTTTTTGGAGTCAGAAAGTGGAGTTAATTTTTTTTTAGTCTTTCACTTTAAGTATGGATCTAAGATGCACATTGATTTTTTAGTCATCCATACTTCTTTTTTGGGTAACTATAAGTGGAAGGTATGATCATATTAGCAGCAAAACATTTCTTTCTTTATTGGAAATTTCATATTACTTGATGAGTGGAGTTGTTTCTAATTAGAGTAGGAGATCAGTGTATATAAATAAGCTATATAGATGCGAATTTGTTTTTGGGATTGTTTCAGTTCAACAGTAGATCAATATCTTTTAGTTCTCAGTTTTGAGAGTGTTTTGTTTCAAGTTTGCCGCATATGGTTGTTTTTATTTTGTGGTTTATTGCAGCTAAGAATAATTAGGGCTTAATTAATAGAGAACAAGGTGGTTTCATGAAATGAATTTAGAGCAGGATTAGATCATGAATAGGTCACAAATATTTATAGGGTTATGGATTCAGAGGGTTGCAAATGATGAACACAGAGGAAAGTTTTCAAGAAAGGGTGAAGGCACATGGTCTTCATTTTCTTTGGTGCCTCGCAAGGAGAAACCATCCCTAGATGGAGCCTATGTTTTAACATAAATTCACATCACCAAAATTTTGAAATTTCACAAAATTTTCACAAGCTTTTCTAAATTTCTTGCCTTCGAAATTTCCAATTTGGCTAATCCCACAAAGTATTCTTCTCCTTCTATGAGTCAAAGTCTAGCACGTTCTTTCTTTGTTTCCATTTGAAAATATTTATTTCTTAAAAATTCATGCCCAAGGAACCTAATGTAAAATATAAGCACCTGGGCACTTATTGCAAGTAAAAAAGGGCCCAACGCGACCCAAAAAGGACTTCAGGTTTAATAATAGAGGATCTTACTATAGGACCATAGCTCGTAAACCAAGCACCAATAGTATTGTAGATCCCAACCAGATCGAATGGTTGTAAGTGAGTGCACTCAAGAATCATGGTTCTAGTCATCGTTGGAGTTTCCCTCATTGAATTATCCTTCATCTAAGTCTCCCTCATGACATAAACATTGATCACTCCGATGGGGCATCACCGATCAATGGTCTAGATATGATCGTCGATCTCGAATATTCCTAACCAGGTGTCACGTCATCTTGCCAACATAGCACTATAAGGGCTAACCTATGGTTTCCACGTGGATAGGTGTAACCCATGACATACACATGTAAATATCTCGAAGCCAGATGACATGTGGCATACCCCCTACCACATCATCATCAATGGGGACCTACTAGTGGTTTCCAGAGAGACATATGGAATCCACCGAATGCACGGGTCAACAAATCAAAATGGGCGACACGTGGCATACCCTTTGCCACATCAACACCATCAAGGTGAAATTAAAGGGAACCATATGTCCAAGATGACATCAACCTAGAGTCTACCTCGTGAGAGTCCCCTTCGCAAAGTTCCTTCAACACTACACCTTCGACTAACCCCACTCCAATGGGCAGTGCAGATCCGTTCCAGATATCGAAGCATTTCAGGAACCGGGAAAATCAAAAGTTGCCACGTGGAAACGTGAAATCCACCAAAGATATATAATAACGCATAAAAAAAGAGAGTCACTGATCTATAAAATTTCATGGATATTCCACCAGAATAGTTTATCACAATAGATCTAATAAAATATTGAAATATTTACTATGAGGTTTAATTTCCTTTAGATATACAGAATATTTAGTTACTAATAAATTAGATAAAATGCATAAAATAAACAATAGTAAAACACATGCACATCATCCACAAAGAAACACAAGATATGAACTAGGAAACCCAATATGGGAGAAAACCCAATTGGAAGGTGAGGTTGCTCTGCTCTCTTTCCTCTGGTATAGAAATGATGCAAGTACAAAGAAATAGGCACTCTCTATAGATTTTCCTTTGAACTATGGCCTGTATGGCTTCTACATAATCTCTCCCCCTATGTTAGACTCACATAATACCACTCTCATATGTTATGCTCAACTATGGAACAAGGTACAATGCAAAATAATGGAACCCCTTCTCCTATTAACATATTTAATAGTGGCATGATATTTAACATAGCTCGATAGCTGCCTAGGGATAAGTTTTTGACTTCCTCAACCTTCAATTGTGATAAGGTTTTGGAACTTCTAGAATGTTATTAGAAAATCCACTATGTGGATAGCCTCATATGTCTAAGTAATGAAGGTTGACATGGAATCCACTCACACCATGGTGATCAATATGGTAGGTCAACTTTTAGGAGGAATTAATTTCTCATATGAACTCTGATTAACAAACGATTTGCGTCATTGGAAAGGTATCAATGTGTAGAATTTAGAATCTTTTGTCATAGTAAGGTTTGGACAAAAAAAAAGGTCGTTTGATGCCTCAAAATAACTCTGGAATATTTTTGACTAGTTTTTGGATCCAAATTTCCAAATTTGGACCAGCCACCGAAATGGCCCTGCAAGACGATTCTTTCAAAATTTTCACCTAAAATGTAGTGAGATAGATTGAAAATAATATAATGATCCAATATGTATCATACCTCCTGATTTATGGAGGCATTTGGTTCCCAAAATATTTACTGAATGAGGTGATGAAATGTTTCCTATACATTCTCCCTAGAATGCCATTTTCCTTTTACTGGAAGTTGTCCTTTCAACCTAGTCTGCCAAAGGTCATGTTGCCCTTGTATTGTAGTTCTGGACCACTTCTGCAAAGCTATGTCTTCTTTTAGCTCTGCTTGAGCATCTGGTGCTAAATCCTCTATGGAAGGTAGGACATGCTCCTCCTCTTGATCCAACATGGAGGGCTCATAGAGTTTGATATTTTCCACATCCACTACTGAGTAAATGTGCATGTATGGGGATAGATTGAGTATGTAGGAATTATACCCCACCTTTTCTAATACCTCAAATGGACCATACCATAGAGACTTTATCTTATTACCATGACCCTATAGTCTTTCCTTATTCAGTTGTAACCACACTCTATCTCCCACTTTAAATGTTTTCTCTGTTCTGTGTTGGTCATGTATAGCCTTGTACTTCTCATGTGACTTCTATATTGTCTCATGTACTTGCAAATGGATCTACCTGATCTTCTCAAAAAAAAATATTCCTTTAGTGCATCTCCTGTGAGGTCCTCTCTCACACCTCCTTCATGTCCATATAAAACATCTAAGGGTGAAGGTGGAAAATATCCAAAGCAAGTTTCAAAAGGGGACTTACCGATAGAAGTGTGGACTACTTTGATATAAGACTGTTGTATATAGATCAAATTTTCATCCCACATATTTTGATGCTTTTGATTGTAACCCCTCAAATGATGGACCAAATTCCTCTTGTCTACTTTTGTCTTCCCATCTGTCTGTGGATGGAATGTTGTAAAAATCTTCAACTTAGTGTCCATATTCTCCCACAATGTAGTCCAGACTGCACAGAGAAATTTGGTATCCCTATCTGAGATGATTCTCCATGGTATCCCAAATTACACCTAGACCTGTTCAAAGAACTTAATTGTTTCTTCTTATCTAGTGATGGTGTTTTTACAAGGCATGAGAATGCACATTTTTCTAAATCTGTCAACTACAAGAAATAGATAGCCATGTCCCTTCTTTGTTGTTGGTAAACCTCCCACAAACTCCATGGAAATTTTTTCCCAAGGTCATGTGGGTACAAGTAAGGCATTCTATATAACTTCCTTCCTATTGATGGGCTTGATGGTACAACAAAGTATATATCCTTTAATATATTTTTCTACATCTTCTTACATTCTATACCAATACACTACTACATTTGGATCAAATTCCGACGGCGCGTTCGACGCAATTGCCACTTTCTATTGTCGGAAGACCGACAAACCTCGGACCCCCTCAAACGTCGTTTCACATGACGTCGTTTTTCCGACGACCTAGTTTTCGTCGGTCTTGCGACGTTTCAAACGTCACAATACCGACGTTGCAAACGTGGCAATACCGACGTTTCAAACGTGGCAATAGAGACGTTGCAAACGTGGCAAGAGTGACGTTGAAAACGTGGCAAGAGTGACGTTGAAAACGTGGCAAGAGTGACGTTGAAAACGTGGCAAGAGTGACGTTTCAAACGTGGCAAGAGAGACGTTTCAAACGTGGCAAGAGTGACATTGAAAACGTGGCAAGAGAGACGTTGCAAACGTGGCAAGAGAGACGTTTCAAACGTGGCAAGAGAGACGTTGAAACGTGGCAAGAGTGACGTTTCAAACGT
>ML879466.1:0-12242 GCA_009831015.1 Picea engelmannii
ATAAATAAGAAAATATGAAACAACTTTTATTATGATTGATTTATAAACTGCATTTCATATTCTTGTATCATGTAATGGTTCTAGACAAATCTGTTTTTTAAGTTTCCATTCATTCAATATTTCTACAGTGGTTTGAATACATGTATTTTGTACGAGTTTCATATATTCTTTCTGTCAGATCCATGCATTTAACAGCTTGTCATTGTTTTGTGTATGTAACAGACCTGATGGTCGTTACACAGCCATCACAGGTAAAAGACACAAAGTCTGAAATATCCATAAGGGTACAAAATATGTATAAAAGATATGTTAAATTATGATACAATTGAACAATGTGATCTCTTTATATAGTGCTGAAGAGATCAGTCATGATGAAAGGGCATGGCCATGGGAGTCCTAGTTAATAATTTGTATATTATATAACTATTTTTAACTTTATCTTTTAATTATATCAATCAGGGTCGTTACAGTATGTTACACATTTATCAGCTGACATATTTAAATTCATATTTTTAGTCAAACATTTTTATCCACAAATCATTGGGGGTAACTTTGGTTCATCTCCTCTTTTTAGATTGAATCACAATTGATGCTTATGGGTAATTGAAAGTCAAAGATCAATTAGTTTTTAGAAACAGAAAAGGTTTGGCAGTTCCGAGCTTACACTTCCCCATATTTCCATTGGTTTGTTGTTGTTTCAGACGTGATTCAAAGAAGGTTGTTTACTTACAACATGGATTGTTGGATTCATCTTTGGGGTAAGTTCTTCATTAAAGGCTCCATTTGTCATAGACCCTGGGAAATATTTGTCAGAATACTAATGTGGAATTTGAATGATACAACAAGTGAGAGAAATTGACAGAGGCCATGGCTTTGCAATAGTGAAATATGTATTTATTTTTTTGCTTTACATGTCTTGAAATTTTTTATTCTTGATCTCATTCTAAACTGGCAAGGTCTCTGTTAGCAATGAGCATTACTTACATGGCCAAATTTGGTGTTATCTGTGTATATAATTCCTAAGAAGACAATTACTCTTTTGTGTGGTTGTTATATGATTCACAGTTTCTTGTGTCTGTTGTTCTAGCTTCATGCTGTTTTCATCACTTTGGGTTATCCTGTGGAAAGAAAAAGTGCTCAAAATTCTTGAAATTTTCCTTTATTTTTTCCATGTCTTTTTCGTAGAGTTTTATTTGAATTACTTTTTTTCTAACACACACTAGGCAGTTATGATGAGCACTTCAGATCTAGAACTTGCATTTTTTTTTGTGCTTGTTGATGTTGTCAAGTTATCTGTGTTGCTTATCATATGTTGTAAATATTAAGTGCTTACATGATTCTTTGTACTTTAATGTCTTGTTTCTTCTCTAGTGCATAGCTGTCGTGTAGTTGGTCAACTAGGAATTTTACTCCCATTCAGGAATCAATATATTCTACAGAGGGAATAGTCAATTACAAAGACAATCTTGCATGTAGGAGCCTTTTTCTCTATTTAAAGGTCTTCACTCCTAATGTGAATATTAGGCTGCATTTTATTTTATTTTATTTTTGAAAAATGCTTTCAAGTTTCTACATTAACAGTAAAGGTAGACTGTACAAAACAGCTCACGACTAACTAAAGGATAGCAAAAATGTACTTAAGATAGATTGAGCTTGAACATCAAATAACTTGGGATCTTTCCTATTGAGAGTGCCTTAGCTGTAAATTGGGCCTTAAGTTGCAGCATACATCAACCCACATAAAGAGTCTAGATAAGATTAGATAAGATAATTTTATTAATGTCCAATGAATGACCACAAAAGTAGGTCAATGGGACTGAGGAGTACATCTGGCAAAAAGTACAATGTGGGAGTGCAAAAGCCTCTCCTAGAACCAAAGCAGAAAGGAAGAAACCAGGCAAATATAAGAAGACCATTCATGCAAAGATTCACAAACGCTAAGAGACCCTGTGCTTCCATACTGTGTTTAGGCAAATGATCCAATTCCTTTCCTCAATCTCAGTATCCCACCTTTTGTGGAGGATCTCATTAAACGAGTGTCTTTCATGAAGCATCTGATATAGCTGACATGTCTTTTAAAACCAAAATGGCCTACTATAGCACTGAAGCTAATTCCTCCAGATGGGATCAAGAATATTATTATTCACTTAGTGTACATCTTTTGAAGATATGTGGCTTTGTTATTCTTGTATTGCAGCCTAGTCTAACCTGAGTAGACCCCTTTTACGTGACAACAAAGACTTAAGACTTCCAATCTTTTGTGCTATAATCCCAAAGGTCTCCCCACACATACAAATCCTTTTTGACAAACTGCTTAGGTAAGAGCCTCTCTATATCAGAAAGAGGAAAGTTTTGGACCTTCCAAGACCAAACTGTTTGGTTACGTATATCATTATCCCTTACGTGTCACAAAGCTTGCCATGAAAGACAAGGGGCTACCTTCTTCCATGCTTCCCTCATTCTCTTGAGAATGGGAGAACCTGAAATCTTAAAATCTGCTGGAGTGGCTAACATGTCACAGAGATGAAATGGGCGTTGGGAGAACAAAATTAAATACGCATTACGGGCAGATAGAATAAGGAAGAAACAATCTACAGGAAGAATCCGATTTGAATTGGTGTATGGGATGGAGGTCACTTTGCCAGTCCATTTAAAGATCCTGGTATACTGTTTGTTGCAACACTTCACCATTGATAAAAAAGCGGTTTAGGCAAGGGTGAATCAGCTTGTAGAATTGGATGAAAATCAATGGAAATCATTTGATCACCTTGTCCAGAACCAAGGCAAAATTAAGGGAATGTTTGATAAAGGGGCTCACCAAAAAGAATTTCAGAAGGGAGATTTAGTCCTGATGTGGAATAAGAAGAGTGAAAAGTCGGGAAAACATGGAAAATTCGACTCATTGTGGTTTGGGCCCTACTAGATTGAAGATGCAGCAGGCACAAATTCTTTCTACCTTAGTCACTGGGATGGTGAAATGCTGCCACTGCTCGTGAATGGGTAGATTCTGAAGTATTAATACCAAGAATGAATAAGTTCACTTGAGTAGTAGTTTAGAGTCGTTGTTGGTTTTCATGCATTGTTTTGACATTTCAGCTCATGTTGTGTTTAGAGTAGTTTTCATTTCATGTAGTTGTGTGCATGTATTTACATTTGCTTCGGCTATATTTATGGTGGAACAGGGTGATCATCTTGCCCTGTGTTTGTGGGATTGATCTCTTTGATGTTGAGCATTAGCAGGCTTTGATGATGGATGCAGATTCTAGCAAGTTTGACCGCCATTCTGGAGTTTTCATGTACTCTTCTTCAACGAGCACATCCCCATGTTGGATCCAGTTGTTACCCCTCATATTGCACGAGGAGATTGTGATCATTATTTCCAGGCTTTCAATACGAGCACCACTGTTCTAGTGGCATGATGTTCTAGTTCACACATGATGTGAGCACTTCAGATTTGTCATTCAAATTTCAGAGCACATGGTTGAGGATATTTTTCACAGGTTTTGCCGCATGATGGTCGCTCTTTACACATTGGATATGCCCCAGCTTTGATGGTTCCATGATTGATGTTAGCATGGCAGTGGACATTTTGTTCATGACTTAGTTGATCTTGCCCTATGGATGATGGATGATTCAGTTATCTATTGTGATCTTATGGTGATCCTTGATGTATCAGAAACTGTTATATCTTATGCTCTGTCTCACATATGTTGATGTTATATGGGTCATGACCGTGGTGATTGTTGGTGTAATCTGATAATAACTCATAACACTCTAAATTCTTGTCTTTTACTTTGTTGTACCATTGTGGGTTCATAATTTTCCTCTAAGTGTGTCATCTTTGGGTCAAGTTGTACTACTAGCAACCTAGGTGGGTGTTCCATGTCATTTTCCCTAGCTATTTTTCACACCCCATCATCCCCTTGCCATTTTTATGTATATTCATCATCTCCCCTCTCATTGTTGACTTATCATATGTCATGTAGCAAAGTCCAAAATAGAAAAGAAAAATCCCATGTATGAAAAGGCCTAAATAAAGTAAAAAGAGCTAAAATGCTCGAAGTTGAAGCAACAGATTTTCCCTGCTGGATATCAAAGGCATCATCATCAGCATGGAAACATTCAAGACTTCCAGAAACTAGAATGCCAGAGTATATCACAATGAAAGGATTGGATCCTCTCAAAAATAGGCTCAGGTACACTCAGAATTAGCCTCTTCATTACTGTAGCTGTGGCTCTTCAGCCTTATTTCCAAGTTTGGCAGCAGGCTTTGATCCACCAAGGCAGTGTCCTAACACCATACTTTTGTGACAAAGGCAGGAACGCTTTACCTAATAACAATCAGCGGATCAGAAAGTAAGCATTTATCCTCACTCTGGGGTTAGGTTTCTGGCCGCTGGTTATAACTCTTGGATAATGCACCCAAACAGCAAGCTAATATCCATATGTGTGTTGACAAGGTTGAAGGAATCACTGAGATTGGGTGATATGTTCCTGCTCCTGCTAACATGTCAATCCTCTGTATTGGTTTTAGATTTTTCAACCTTTGTGCTGAAATATCCCCGATCCAGCTAATCTGGATATCTACTACGGATCTAGTGTTCTGTCTCACAGATCTGATACTTTGGGGGTTTCTGGATGCGTTTTAGTTATATGCTTGAGATGTTTTGTGGTTGTTGTATGTGCATGCTATACATTATCGTTTAAATAGTATAAATATGATGCATGCGGAGATAAGGAACAACAATCGCCCAATAATATGTATTATGAGATTTAAGCAGGGAAATACAATAAATACTGGAAATATAAAAGATAGTCACCAGCTAGATCTCATAGATCATCACTGGAATACAAACAAATAACATAAAATACCCGTGATACGAAAATGAAGGAAGATTTGATGCATGCATGGATAGATCGGCAAAATCGGCGGTTCCGGAGAAGCACGGTAACCGCTACAAACTGGAAAACTCGTTCGGAAGGCTATACCCGTCGAAATGAGCTGGAAGCTGTCCCAATAGAAGCGCCTTGGCCTCTAGACTGATCTTGGTGACTATTGGATGGAAGATATGTCCTTTGATGCTTTGGATCTCGTCCCCTGGGGGTCTGCGCACCTCCTGGGCTCTCTGGATGCGCCCAAATGATTCCTCAAGCGAAATCGTCTGATATAGGACTCAAAATGTTTGCCTTGCCAAATGCGGAATTGGGTCGGAAGGGTTTCACCAGATCTGCTCTGATGCTCCGTCTATGACCCCAACTGTCCTTCCACAAGAGCTGCACCCTAGATGGTTGAATGATGTGCTCTGAAGGATTCCACCGTTCGAATTTGATGGTAGGTGGCTCAATCAATGCGCCCTGGTTGGATCTCAACTGGGTCGGAAGGAAACTGCAATCTAAGCTCTGATCTCGTGCAGCTACACAAATCCTCTATCTGCCTTGTGCCCTCAATGGCCGAGTTGCGCACACTGCAAATAGGATACTTATGAATAGCACGGTGAAATACCTGGATGGTATCTCCGATGGGCTAGGGTGTGTTTCTCAACACCAAAATCGATCAATGGTGGTGGTTTCCTCCAGAAATCCACAAAACAGTTGAAGTCAAATCTCTTCCTCCTCTGGGAACTCTCGACATCAAATCATAACATAACATAATGAGGAATTAGGTCGAATTCCGCCCTTTATACTCTTCTAGATCTAATTCACCATTGATTTCACTTAAGCTAGGCGCTTTTCTTCCTAAGGTGAGTAATTAATTAATTAAGTCCCCCTTTAGCACCTTTTCGTTCTAATTCTTCGTTGACTTAGGCTTAAGTAACTTTTCCTATGCTTTTTGGCTTAATTCATCGTTTAGCCACCAATTCACCCTTATTTCTCCCTTTGTTCCCTATTTGTGCCTGACTATAGTCTACGGGAACACATAGACTACTAAGTCATTCCCTGCTGGCCTACTCTTGGGAACGGGATATCACAGTCCTCCCTTCCCGAGATTGCTTGTCCTCAAGCAACATCAATCCTGGGTGCTGCAAAATATTCTCTCCCTCCCATGTGGCATCCTACACTGGAAGACCCCTCCATCTAACCAAGCACTCCCTGATGACCCTGCTCATCAACTTGCGCTCTCTCTGCTCTAGTAACTCCTCCGACACTAGCTCCAACTGGCCCTCCTCATCCAAGGGTGGCAACTCCTCTGAAATGCTAATTTGTTGTCCCACGACCTTTTTAAGGCAAGAGATGTGAAAGACGTTATGAATCTTGCTACCCTTCGGTAGCTCTAGCTCATATGTCACCATGCCTATCCTCCTGATGACTCTGTATGGCCCATAAAACTTCAGCTTCAGCTTCTCTGCTCCACTCCTCTTCAAGGAGCACTGTTTGTATGGTTGTAATTGCAAAAAAACCAAATCCCCTACCTCAAAACTGCGCTCGACTCTCTGCCGGTCTGCATAGATCTTCTGTTGGTTTTGAGCTGTCTGCAAGTTTTTCCTCACTACCTGCAGAATCCTCTGACTCTCCTTCACCTAGTCTTTGGCCCCCGAGACCCTGCTGTCCCCAAACACAGTCTCCACAAAGGAGGGTGCATCGTATCCATACAATGCCTTGAATGGTGACATCCTGATAGACATATGGTAAGTTGTGTTGTAGCAATACTCACCCATGTGTAACCATCTCACCCATGTGCGTTGCTGCCCCCCCACATAGTTCCTCAGATACCCCTCCACCCATTTGTTGATGATCTCTGTCTATCCATCTGTCTGTGGATGGTAGCTGGTACATGTAGCTAGCTCTGTGCCTGTCAACCTGAAAAGCTCCTGCCAAAACGCGCTGTTGAAGTGCCCATCTCTATCACTGACTATCTGCCTGGGTAAACCATGTAACCAGAATACCTCCCTAAAAAACAACTCTGCTACCTGTCTGGCCTTGTAGTCTGTGGGTATGGCAAAGAAATGTGCAAATTTGGTCAGCCTGTCGACCACCACAAATATACAGTCCCTGCCTTGCACTTGAGGAAGGCCTGTAGTGAAATCCATAGAAATGCTCTCCCCCTTCTGCTTTGCAATGGGTAGAGGCTGTAGCAACCNTGCTGTCCCCAAACACAGTCTCCACAAAGGAGGGTGCATCGTATCCATACAATGCCTTGAATGGTGACATCCTGATAGACATATGGTAAGTTGTGTTGTAGCAATACTCACCCATGTGTAACCATCTCACCCATGTGCGTTGCTGCCCCCCCACATAGTTCCTCAGATACCCCTCCACCCATTTGTTGATGATCTCTGTCTATCCATCTGTCTGTGGATGGTAGCTGGTACATGTAGCTAGCTCTGTGCCTGTCAACCTGAAAAGCTCCTGCCAAAACGCGCTGTTGAAGTGCCCATCTCTATCACTGACTATCTGCCTGGGTAAACCATGTAACCAGAATACCTCCCTAAAAAACAACTCTGCTACCTGTCTGGCCTTGTAGTCTGTGGGTATGGCAAAGAAATGTGCAAATTTGGTCAGCCTGTCGACCACCACAAATATACAGTCCCTGCCTTGCACTTGAGGAAGGCCTGTAGTGAAATCCATAGAAATGCTCTCCCCCTTCTGCTTTGCAATGGGTAGAGGCTGTAGCAACCTTGCGGGGTGTGTCTGCTCGGACTTGTTCTGCTGACAAGTCGTGCACTCCCGGATGTGTTTCAGTACATCATCCTTGAGACCCTTCCATGAGAATCTCTCCCCGATCTGCCTATACGTTTTGAAATACCACTGATGCCCCGCTGTAGGCGAATCATGACACACCTTCAGAATTTTCCCCTTCAGGGTAGATTCTGGAACCAAGTAGATTCGGTCCTTGTAGAAAATGACGTCATCAAGAACCCAATATCTATCATCAATCACCTGTCCATCCATCACCTCATAAGCAAATTTATTTTTGGAGTACACCAACAAATGAGCTTTCCAATCTGTACAAACGTCCATCATCGAACACCTGGTGGCCTTTTGGACAAGGCATGTGCTACGACATTCCTCTTTCCCTTGACATACTCAATGTCAAAGTCAAAGGCTTGGATCTTTGAGACCCACTTCTGTTGTATCTCACTGAGGTCTTTCTGATCTAGGAAATACTTGAGACTGTTATGATCAGTCTTCACTACAAATCTGCTGCCTACTAGTTATTGCCTGAATTTGGTTAAAGCATGCATGATCGCTAGCATTTTTTTGTCGTAAATAGGATAGAGTCTCTCCAACTCGTTGAGCTTTCTGCTCTCAAACACAATGGGGTGGCCCCCTTGCATCAAAACTGCTCCAATCCCCACCCCTGATGCGTCGCACTCTTAGACAAACAACTACGAGAAGTATGGAAGGGATAGAATAGGGCATGTGCTCATAACCTCATTCATTTTATCAAATGTCTACTATGATTCCTCTGTCCAATGAAAAGCACCCTTCTTGGCCAAGTCTGTGAGTGGTGCTCCCAACTGTGAAAAGCCCTTAACGAACTGCCTGTAGTAACTGCATAAACCCAAAGAATCCCTTCAACTTTGTGAGGTTCTTGGGTGTTGGCCAATCTAGAATGGCCTTGATCTTCTCCTGATGAACCTGTACTCCCTGCTCACTGATGATATGCCCCAAGTACAATAGTTCTTTCATGCCAAACTCACATTTGGATTCCTTGGCATATAATGACTGTGCTTGCATAATGCTCAAGACCTCCTCCAAATGTGCCAAATGTTCATCCCACGTCTTGCTGTATTAGTATATCAATATATCATCGAAGAACACCAAAAGGTATTTCCTCAACTGTCCTCTGAAGATGTGGTTCATGTAAGACTGGAAAGTGGCCGGTGCATTGGTCAACCCAAATGGCATGACCAAGAACTCAACATGTCCGAAGTGGCATCTGAATGTGGTCTTCTCTATTTCCTGCTCTCTGATGCTGATCTGATGATACCTGGATCGTAGATCGATCTTGGTGAAGAAAACTGCCCCATGCAACTCGTCCATCAACTCATCTATGCGCGGAATGGGGTACCTATTCTTTATCGTTTTCTTGTTGAGAGCTTAGTAATCAATGGACATCCGTAATGTGCTATCCTTCTTCCGTACCAGAACGACTGAAGAGGCAAAAGGACTCGTGTTGGGCTTGATGTGCCCCATCGCAAGAAATTCTTTGATTGCTTTCTCAATCTCGTCCTTGAACCTCTTGGGATGCCTATAAGGTGCAGTGATCACTGGTGTAGCCCCTGCCTCCAACTCAATCGTGTGCTCAAATCCTCTGGTGGTCTCCCTGGTGGTATCAGCCCAAACACTGGCTCATACTGGCTCAGAAGCTCTCTAATCTGTGGATGGTACTGTTCTCTGCCCTCTAAATCCTTCTGTGTGGTGATCAAACACTCTGCTGTATAGGCCACATCATCGTGACAGAAGATCATCTCCATCAACTCCCGTCTCGTGTCATCATCCAGTTTGGGCTTACCCTTCCATTCCCTTTGAGGTTCTTCTGATCCTTGTCTCTCTGTGGTACAAAGGGTTTTGGTTTTTTGCGTTGAGTCCTCCATGTCTCTCGTGCGCACAATGGCCTTCTGTAAGGTATGAGACTTGAAAGCCTTAACCCAACCCCTCAAGGGCTCTGTCAAAGCCTCAGTGAACAACATCACCAATCTGTGCTCTGATATATTGGATATGGCCACGGCCTTCCGTTGGAACTCTGAGATGAAGGCCTCAATTGTGTAAGATCCCTGAAGTGGAGCTCTGGATCTCTCTTGTCAAATCTCTCCATCAACCTCTCAGTGAACTTGAAATATGAGGTAATGTGACTGTGACCCAACGTCACTAGTCCATGGTACCACCACTCGTGGGCCTCCCCCTCCAAGTGCAATGTGGCGAAGCTAATAGCTTCTGACTCTCTCATTGGGTTATTGGAAGACAAATCCAAGAATTGCTTCGATCATTTCGTGACAATTTTCTTTATTGAGTAGGAAGATCGACACAGATCGACACAGTGGGTCTTCCCAGGATATAGGAGCCTTGTTCTTGCCGGATGACTTGCCTTCCCGAGCGTATACGAGGAGACTTGCCTTTGTTATTCACTTATATATGTAGTTACGTATTATAATTAAGCTTCGATAACATCTCCAGATTCGCTATTATATATGTAATTACGCTATTTCAGAATATCTCGATTTGAATGCAGTTCTTCCTCACCCTCATGCTTCAGGTGAGCAATTCTTCCAGTCATTCATTATATATGTCATTATGCATTCATTCATTATATATGTAATTACGCTATTTCAGAATATCTCGATTTGAATGCAGTTCTTCCTCACCCTCTTTTCGTTCGGTTGGCTGCTTTTTGTTTTTTGCTTGCTTGCCCGAGATTCGACCAGTGCTCCGACTAGCTATAGGAGCAAATTTGGTTGATTCTCCCTCTTTCTCTTTGACCGGTCGGAGGAGAAATGAAAACGAGTGCATGTCCCGAAGCCCCAGAAAGGAAGAAATAGGTGGGCTCCTCTCTCTCTATATATTCGTTTTTGAGAGCTCGAGTTTATACAGATTCAGCCCCACCTCCCATATATTGAAAGGTGGGAAGTAGGAGTAACAGAGTATGTGTCTGTCTGTTGCCTCTCTCTGCCTCCCGGGGGTCTGTTTCGATATCTGATCAAACAATAGTCCATAAAACTCATGTCTGCATGGAACTCCGGTCCTAATGCCAAGTAGTCTCTCCTGTACTCCTTGAACAGATCTTGTAGCACCACCTGCCCCTGACCCAACTGTCCTCTTGCCTGCCCTGGCTGTCCCAATGTCTGTCCTATCTGGAACTGTGGATAAAAAGGTCGGGGAATCCTCCCAGACGATGTGTAAGCTCGGGCTGGTGAAGGGTTTGTACTAGCCCCTCCCTGAGATAAACTGGAGCCACTGGCCCCACCTCCCTGGTGTCCTCCTGAACCACTTGGTCCTCCTGCGACATTGGCACCTATAGTGCTCATACTATGCTGGAGCATCTGTGCACTAAGGTTCATCTGCTGTATGGCTATCAACAGGTCTCTCTGTCCCCTGGCTAGGTCACTCAACATGGCCTGCGTGCTGTCAAGATGTATCTTGGGGCCTTTCCCCTTGCTCTCGGGTGTCTCACGCCTGTCACCCATATTCCTCTCTATCTCGGACTCTGTGTCTGAACTGATATGCTCTCTGTCCTCTATCTATGGCTCTGTATCTGACTGAGTGTGGAAGGGGGTGTAATCCCTTCGGTTTCTATCTCCCATATCTCTGCTATGACCTCTGTGGTATTGAATGTACTCGTCTCCAATATGTCCTTGACCCCCTGGGTATTCTTCACCTATTCCCGGAATCATGGGGTCATGAGAAGCACTTCTTCACAGGCTGGCAGGAAGAAGGCTCTGATACCACTGAAATATCCCTAATCCAGCTAATCTGGATATCTACTATGGATCTAGTGTTCTATCTTACAGATCTGATACTTTGGGGGTTTTTGGATGCGTTTTATCTTCAGATCTGATACTTTGGGGGTTTCTGGATGCGTTTTAGTTATGTGCTTGAGATGTTTTGTGGTTTTTGTATGTGCATGTTATACATTATGGTTTAAACAATATAAATATGATGCATGTGGAGATAAGGAACAACAACCGCCCAATAATATGTATTGAGATTTAAGCAGAGAAATACAATGAAATACTGGAAATATAGAAGATAATCACCAGCAAGATCTCATAGATCGTCACTGGAATACAAACAAATAACATAAAATACCCGTGATCCAAAGATGAAGGAAGATCTGATGCATGCACAGATAGATCGGCAAAATCGGTGGTTCCGGAGAAGCACGATAACCGCTACAAACTAGAAAACTCGTCCGGAACGCTATACCCGTTGGAATGAGCTGGAAGCTGTCCCAATAGAAACGCCTTGGCCTCTAGACTGATCCTGGTGACTATCGGATGGAAGATTTGTCCTTTGATGCTCTAGATCTCATCCCCCAGGGGTCTGCGCACCTCCTGGGCTCTCTGGATGCGCCCAAATGTTTCCTCCAACAGAATCGTCTGATATAGGACTCAAAATGTTCGCTCCGCCAAATGCGGAACCGGGTTGGAAGGGTTTCCTCAGATCTGCTCTGATGCTCCTATGACCCCAACTGTCCTTCCACAAGAGCTGTGCCCTAGACGGATGAATGATGCGCTCTGAAGGATTCCACCGTCCGAATCTGATGGTAGGTGGCTCAATCAATGCGCCCTGGCTGGATCTCA
>WSFP011477020.1:0-16806 GCA_009831015.1 Picea engelmannii
GTAAGCTTTCCTTGACTTTCAAATAATGTTGATATGAATTTATAGCCTCTAAAATTCTGATTTTTAAATTTAAGCTATACGTTTGTATGGCTATAGCATGCATCTCATGCATCATCTTGTTTTGTTCATAAACCACTTTGTTCTATTTTCCTTTGATATTCTTTATGTCAAGGTCATAATCATTGAGAAATTACATCCATCTAACATTTTTGGCATTTAGTGTTGTTTATCCCAACAAATATTTCATACCACTATGGTCTATCCCCTATTCAAAATTTCTTCCCATAAGATAATATCTCCACGTTTTTAATGCATAACCAATAGCTTTCATCTCTAAGTCATGTGTGGACTAGTTCATTTCTTTTTCTTTAAAATTCATGCACTCATAGAAAATAACATGTCCATTTTGGGTATCAACTCCACCAAGTCCTTTACAAGAATTTACACACACCACAAATTCTTCATTTGGGTCAACAATCTTTAGTATGAGTGGACTTGTAAAAAAATGTTTGAAATGGTAAAAGATTTATTCACATTCAAATTTTACACCTTTCATTTGCAAAGAGGTGATTGGATGTGGAATCTTTGAAAATACCTCAATAAATATTCTGTAATAACCTACAAGTCCCATGAATGATCTAAACTCTTTAACATTTCTTGATGTTGGCCATTCTCTGATTGTATTAATCTTTTCTAGGTCCATTTTATGCCCTCCTATGACATAAAGTGGCCCAAATAGTGGATTGTTTTCTGATAAAATACTTGATCAACATTGCATGCAAATTATGCTCCCTCAATACATGTAGCACTAATATAAAGTGTTGTTCATGCTCCCCCTATGTCTTGGATTATATGAGGATATCATCCAAGAAAACAATAAAAATGTATTCAAATACTCTTTGAACACTACATTCATCAAGAACACAAAAATATCTAGTACATTTGACAACCCAAATCACACCACTAAAAACTCGGAATGGCCATACCTTGTCCTGGATGTTTTATTACTAATATATTCTTCTTTTTCTCTTACCTGGAGATATCTTGACCTCACGTCAACCTTGGAAATTATGTTTTCACCTTTTAGTTGACAAAAAAGATCACCAGTTCTTGGAAAAGGATATTTTTTCTTTCTGGTAATCTTATTTCACTGCCAAAAATCAATACATTACCTTAGGTTTCCATCCTTATTCTTCACAAAGAGCATTGTGGAACCCCAACGTGAGACACCTGGGAATGCTAACCCATTCTTCAAAATTTATTCAAACTAATTTTTCAATTCCTTTATCTATGATGTGATCATCCTATAAGGCATCTTGGACACTAAGGTGGCTCCAAGCATTATGTTAATAGAGAAATCAATGTCTCTCTTAGGTGGAAAACCTAGTATCTCACATCAAATTCTCTCAGGACTACATAATCCCGAAGATTTGGCACCTTATATTTGGATATCTCTTCCATATGAGTTTCCTATATTTGACATCCTTTATTAAGGATTATTTTCATTTGCAAGGATAAAATTTATCTCACTCATACTACCTTGGAATACCTTGAATTGTTCTCAAGTTCACTTCTTCATTAATGCACATGAAAGCCTTGTTGTATCAATCTAGGATAGAATGATATTTTCCCAACAAAACCATACCAGTCAAATAATCATATGAACCAAGTGGTATCATGTTGAAATATGTTTTTGTGTTAAATTCATTCATATATACATGAAAATCTTTGACAAGGTCATTGATTCTTCTCTTGGTTCTAGTGGCTAGATTAACCATCATATACTTTTCACGATCACATTTCTTCAATTTAAACCTTTCAACTAGTTTAGGATCAATATAGCTATGAATAAATCTTGAATCAATCAAAATAGCCATGGGAGAATTATTATTTACCTTGTACTTCAATCATATAAGATTGAAAATATTCATATATTCTTTCCAAGGATACATAGATCTTTTTGGATTTTTTGAATATCCATATTATTCCCCTTGTGTGGACAATCCTTGTACAAGTTATCTCCTTCACAACCCCGACACTTTATTGGTTGCTACCTTGGCCTTTTCCCCAAAGAATCTGACATATTTTGTTCACATTGATCTTATTGTCTTGGCTAATATGATTGTGAGTTGTTCTTGGAAAATTATGGCTTCAATTACTTCTTTCTCTACTCCATATTTCCCTTCTTATCATCCTAAGTGTTTATAAAAGATGGCATTCCTTTGTTCTATTCATACACATATTTATATTTTCTTATGGATTCCTTCCAGGTCTTGGGCTCATCAAATTGAATATTATTCATGTAAAACAATGGAAGTCCACTTAATAATCTCTAAATTTCCACCTTTTCATCCTTCATGAAACACACATACCTCAAAAGTTCTAAAAAATTCTTTTCATACTCTTCCATGGTCATGTTTGCAATCTTTCATTCAAAGAGCTCTTGTATCTTCTTATCATAGTAATTCTCTGAGAAGTGTTTCTACTAAAAGTACTTCTTGAATTGCTTCGAAGAGACTCTTTTCTCATCCAAATTATTAAGCTACTTAAAGTAATCCCACCATGTGGATGCTTTCCCTTGAAGATGATAGGTAACAATTCTTACTTAAAGGTTTGAAGAGTAATTATGAACATGAAAATATGTTCTCATACCCAACAACCATTCTTCAACATCCTCACCTTTCCTTTACTCTCCATCAAATGTTGGTGGCTTAAGATTATCACTTTCTCCTTGCAAATATTCCAACTGAGACCTTCTCCTTTGATGTTTGATAGGAGATATACTTGGATTTATTTCTAAATCTAAGAATGCATGTTATGTTAAGTACATGAATAGATCTGATGATAAATCTCAAAATAGATCCACAATATCAACATGAATAATCCAAACCATTCACCAAATATTGAACACAAGAAATAGAGAAAACCCTTGAGGTAGGGTAACACCATATATTAATCCTTAAGGAAGGATATCACTCCTCAACCAATGCTTGATACATTCACAATATTCTTCACTATGTTTAATTACATTGATTACACTTCTTTATATAGCTTTCTCTACCCCCTAGGAACCTTGTAGAGAGCCTTCTCACATTAATTACATCTAACTAATATAGTGGGCCTTTATTAATATAGTGGACCTGGTCCACCTTACATTGAATGACCATATTCACATATATTAAATCACTTCCACTAATAATACATAACCACATTCCCATTGGGTACCTCCCTAGGTACCCCATATTACTTCCATAGGTATACTACATTCCATCCCACTTCACGCGTTTCTTCCTCGAAACACGAGAAGAAACCATACAATTTGATCGGATAATAAATGTAGCCAAATTATACCAAGTATGACCATCCATCCATCCCAATGGAAGTCGAACATGATGTCCATTTGTTGCCTTTCCACCCTGACCTGTCTCTACACCATGTTGGGGTTGTCATGTGATTGTTTATGTAGCCTGAGCTCTTCCCATATTTCTGGTAGTCCTCTATGCACCTCTTGATCGATTTCCTTTCTGGTGCCCTGTTGGTGCATAAATGTGTTGATGCACATGCCCTTGACTTGATGATGGTTGTGTCTCTATATGATGTGGATGACGATATACAACAATTGTAGGAATCTGTTCTTTTTTCTTTAAATATGAAACACTTTGTGCCTTTGAGTTAATGACCTCCTTATCTTCCTGATTATGTCCTTCTTGTAGTTTTGCTTCATCTCCTTCTGTAGACTCTACCTCTGATTCATCTTCAAACTAAAAAATAACTTGTTTTTTTATCTTCCATGGACCCATCTTTCTTACTAAGAGACACATCCTGCAAAGTGATTTTCTTTTTCTTGTACCAAAGCAATGCAATATGCCTTAGGAGGAAATATGGGGTACCTAGGGAGGTATCCAATGGGAATGTGTCTATTTGTTATTAGTTGAAGTCATTTAATATATGAGAATGTGGTCATTCAATGTAAGGTGGACTAGGTCCATTATATTAATAAAGGTCCACTATGGTAGTTAGATATAATAAATGTGAGAAGGCTCTCTAAAAGGTTCCTACGGGATAGAGAGAGGTATGTAAAGAAGTGTAAGAAATGTAATTAAACATAGTTAAGAATATGGTAAATGAATCAAGCATTGCTTGAGGAGTGTTATCCTTCCTTAAGGATTAATATATGGTGTTACCCTACCTCAAGGGTTTTCTCTATTTCTTTTGTTCAATATTTGGTGAATGGTTTGGATTATTCTTGTTGATATTGTGGGTTTATTTTGAGATTTATCTCTAGATATATTTAGGTTCTTAACAATTGCTATCAGAGCACTTTCCTTGGCCAAAGAAGGGAAGAATGTTTTGTTCTTTTTTCAGATTTTTTCTAGGGAAAAAGAGGGTGACACACTACAAGTTCATATATGAATATTTATGAGATGAATTTGGAAACAAAAACTGGATATTTGAATTCCTCTCGGAAAAATACCCAATTTCAAAAAAAGCATGAGCCGAAATGAAGTCTGGGAAGTAAACTTATGAGCATTTTAAATTCAACTGTTTTTTTAGGGTTTTTCCGGAAAAAACTGTGATTTTATGCAGTAAGTTATTTTAAACCCTAGTTTTTGTTGAAGATTTATTCCAAGCATGATATTTTTTTACTGGAAGATATGATATCCCTAGTATTGAAGAATGTATACAATCTCACAAGTCATTATGAAAAGAGTAGTGGAAATATTTTGTAGACTAGGGTTGCAAAGATGATGCTCTCATATAGTGGCAATCATTTCACCATTCTAAGTGGATGTCACTTTCTGAGGAAGAATTTGAAAAAATACTTCTAGACAAGTGGTATCATACAAAGAGTAAGGATAAAGAAATTACCAATAGTTTATTTTCATATGGAAAATATATATTACAAGTTCATGGTTGCATTCATAAAGAAAATGTAATTGTTTCTATTAACCCTAGTTGCCAACAAAATTTTATCAATATTCAGGTGGTTAATAGATTGCAAGTTCTTGGAAAGAATATTCACAACACACAGGTAGATGGTGAAAATGTTATTTTTTTTTAAGATTTGAAGCCGAGTATGGATAAATATGTGTTACATATTGATTTTTTTACTATGGATATGGATGAAGTGGATATTGTTTTGGGATATACTTGGATATAATCAGTGGGTATCATTAATATTAATGTGCAAAAGAAGTTGTAGAAGTTGTGGTACAAGAAAAAGAAAATCACATTGCAAGATGTGTCTCTTAATAAGAAAGGTGGGCCCATAGAGTCTAGCAAAGTAGTTATTGTCGAGTCCAAAGTTGAATCGGAAGTAGAGTCTACAAAAGGAGATGAACCAAAACCACATGAAGGACACAATCAGGAAGCCAAGGAGGTCATTGACTCAAAGGAACAATGTTTTGCAGATTTGAAGAAAAACGAACAAATTCCTACAATTGTTGTATATTGTCGTCCACATCATATAGAGAAACAACAATCATCAAGGAAAAGGTGTGAGCTTCAACACATTTATGCACCAGCGGGGCACCAGACAGGAAACCGATCAAGAGGTGCATGGATGACTACCAACACTAAGGAAGATATCAGGATACAAAAACAATCCCATGGCAACCTCGACAAGATGCAGAGCAAGATCAGAGTGGCAAGGAAATAGATGAACATTGTGTTCAACTTCCATTGGGATGGATGGATGGTAGTACTTGGTACCAATTGGATACATTCCTTAGCCGATCATGTTGTATGGTCTATTCTCGTGTTTCGAGGATGAAACATGTGAAGGGGGATGTAATGTAGTATACCTAGGGACGTAATATGGGGTACTTAGGGAGGTACCAAATGAGAATGTGGTTATGTATTATTAGTGGAAGTCATTTAATATATGAGAATGTATTCATTCAATGTAAGGTGGACTAGGCCCACTATATTAATAAAGACCCTCTATGGTAGTTAGATGTAATAAATGTGAGAAGACTCTCTATAAGGTTCCTAAGAGATAGAGAGAGCTATATAAGAAGTGTAAGAAATGTGATGAAACATAGCGAAGAATATTGTCATTGTAACAAGCAAGTGTTTCTTGGGGAGCACATTCCTTCCATAAGGAATAATATATGGTGTTAACCTACCTCAAGAGTTTTCTATATTTCTTTTGTTCATTATTAGGTGAATGGTTTGGATTATTCTTGTTGATATTGTGGGTTTATTTTGAGAGTTATATTCATATCTATTCAGGTACTTAAAATGTTCTCTTCTAGTTGAATGTTTAGGTGAATGATAATTCCTACCAACACTTCTAAAGATAATTGATCCTATGTGTTCATCCCTCCTATAATGAGGTCCATGATCTACTTCCTACCTTGTATTAGATTCCTTATTTATTTTCTTCTACAAATTGTTCAGACTCTACAATAGTTGAGTGTTGATCTGGTTCTTCTCTTCTTGGGAGCTTATAATCCTTTCATTATAATCCCTAAAAATTTGCACTTCCATCCTCAAAATATTCATAGTTTCAATCATCTCTATGAGCTCTATTCCACTTCTATGCACATTAGATTCTATCTCTCCATTGCCTAAGTTGATATTAAGGACTTTCACTTCTTCTTCATGGTTGTAGGTTCCTTGTGCATGCTCCATACATTTGGTCCTCATACTGAACTTTATCTAATATGCATGTACCCCAAATCTATAAAAGAAAGTGCAAGAAACCATTTTTGTTAGATTTATGCATAAATGTAAAAAAAAATTGTTAATTAGGCTACAATCCCTTCTTCTTCAAAAAACACTAATATTCCTTTTTTTGGAAAATTGGAGTAGAAATTACCAATGACCCTCACTAGCATTTCTATAGATCTTTACAATGTGGACTTAACCTCAAATTTTCACTTGCTTTGGAGTTATTTTTCTCTTGTTATAGACAAGACAAGTTTTTCACTTTAAACTTGGGTTTTTTTTTACATATGTTTTTAAACATGGGGCATTGTTTGCAAATGTGGCATCCTTGCTGACATGACATGACATGTGCATGTTGATGTAGTGGTCGGGTCCCATGTGGCATGTCCCATGTCAGCTACCTGGCCACCTAGGTTCCCTTTCACCCTATGAGCTTCTTTCTTTTCCTCTTTATTCTTTATTCTTTCTTCCTTCCTCTTTCTCTCTCCACTTTATTTTAGAAAATTTGTGGCCCCACCTACACCTTTTTCCTTTTTCACCACACAGAATAATCCTATGACTTGAAGAAGATCAGATGGTCGAAATATTATTTGGAATGAAGAGTGCTCGACCGATAATGAGGAAAGATGCATCCAAAAAAATGAATGGTGCAAATTAATCTTATTTGACATTTCACATTTGTTTCAGAGATATAAGTGATTGGACGCTAAGGCTTTTCTCCAGTCTAAAATATCTAATGTCCATAATTTGTTGTGAATAATGATAGAGATTAGGTTTCATATTCAATGGTGATCAACACTTAAGAGGTATTTTCTTCCCAAAGCATCCAATACTTACCTTCATCACAATAAACAACATGAATTAGGTCTCAGGTCCAAAGATTATTGACCCTTAATGAGCTCTTTTCCACCTAAGAAATTCAACAATGGAGATTGATATGATTCAATGGTATGATTCTTGTTTGGATATTAATTTTATCAATTGATAATAAGTAACTTGCACCCGAAACAATCCAATGGTGGAGGCTAATATGATTGAATGATCGAGATATAATAATTCGGGATTGAAAGTGCTCACCCATCAAAGAAAAACTTTCTCTTGAAGTAAATATCGGGATGGCATGTGTCCACCATTTTTCAACTTGGCTCCCCCTCATGCCTCTACATCATCCACTCATCCACTTCATAAGGAAACCCCAAAATTCCCAATTTTTCATAATTTTCAAAAATTTCTAATTTGTCAAAAATGTCTATTTTTACATTTTTTTTCTATATGCCATGAAATTTGATACCTCGACTATGTATTTACCTGTATGCTTCACTAAAATTGACCATAAAACAATTAATTTGATACACATACCCATCAAATTGACGTTCTTGATCCTATCACATTCTAGATTGCACCCATAATTTGGGAATTTTACCGAATTTGAAAATTTCTCTTTCAAATTTACTTAAGGAAACTATGCAACTACGTTTTTATAAAATTCATAGGTTCCCATTACATCATATATATTTTTTTCACAACATATAGGAAAGTGAGCTTCAATTTTTTGTTCTTTTGTCGCTCTTTAGGAATTTTATATATACCCAAAATTTTCAATTATGCCGTGGAGGCATTCCATCAAACACTTTGTATGCAATTTGCAGATTTTTCTTCTACTTACTAAATTCCATCCCATACAACTAGAGTGTTATAACCTTCACTCTGATACTACATTGCGACACACCTAATACACTTTGTTCATTGTTGAGAGTATGGGGTACTTATTAATTTTTTAATTTTTCAAAAATTATACTTTGATACCAAAATATAATCACACATCCATCCTACAAGATGAAATTGCAAATCAATTACTCTGATACCAACACTGTAACACACATATCTCCAAGTTGAGCCACATTCTTACAATTTTTGTTTCTATTCTCTATACATTTTCATTTTCATTAAACCTTATATAAATTTACCATAATTTAATAACTATGATACAATTAGTTATACTTCATGGTCACTTTACTAGTATAATTTCTCAACAAAGTACCCCTAATACTATAATTATACCATATTATGAATGCATATTCACACTACCATGAAATGTAACATATAACATAATAATAACAACAATCTAAACATGCATAATTAGACATAAATTATAAAAAAGATATGTACACAGGATAAAACATAACATTAAGCACACAAAACCATATTCCTCATAGTTATCCTATGTAAATGGAACCAACTAGTTGTATACCTCAAACCTTCCTCCCAGTGATAGACTTTGTTGCTCCAATTCTCTTAGTAGTAGGTCACTCCCGAGTTAGGTCTATGACTCCACTAGAGAAAAAGATTATCTAAATCCAATTATGGTCTCACAGATAGTGCAGGTGTTATCTACCAAAAGCACCAAACTCCAATAACAACTCCAACATACAACATCGCATTCCCCATCATCCTGCACAACCCAATGAAGTGTACCCCCTTCTTTGCATTGCATTACCTCGAGCTATCCCACTTCCCTTCTAGGGCTCTAACGTAGGACGACCTAGAAGTCTCAAAGAAATGTGACTCTTGGAACTCCATCTAGACTTAAGAGTCTCCAGGAACCCTCCATGCTTCACACCTTGGGAAACCACCCAAACAATTTTCACTCCAAGGCTCCATCCTTTTTCAAAACAATCTAATGAGAATTTTTCACTGAATCCTTGACATAACTCACCTAAAATTCTATGGATTCATGGATAATGTAGGGTTATAGAGCTTCCCTAGCTCGCCCTCCAACATGAATTCTACAAGCAAATGTCACAATGGCTAGAAATCGTAAAGTGTGTAATTAGAATGGATTAGGATGGAATGAGACTAGAATTAGAATGGAATGATTTTCCATTAAAAACGAGGTTTAAGTATGCATGGCATTAACTTTCCACCTGACATTCCAAGAACCACTTTGGAACCTTTTTCCTAACTTACCCTAAAATGTCCATATAACCTATTCCTTTTTCCTAACTTACCCTAAAATGTCCATATAACCTTTTCTTGGAATAGTATATATTTTTTTTATTTTTTTTTGCATTAACCTCCTTTTAGGCTTAGTAGATCCCTCACTTTTCCCTATAGTGGATTCTTATCCCCATACTCTTTTTGCTTAATCCGTACCTTATCATCATAAACACTTGATTGGTTTTGAAAAAAATTGTTTAGAGGATTCAAGTTTGAAATAGATATATATAGTCAGTTATTGATTGATATAACTGAAGTAGAATACTATTGTTAAGTGATTTTGATGATTGAAATACCTTTAGATTACAGTTTCTTAAGCAAAAGCTAATCATGCAAATTTTACCTAACGAATGACAACTTATAGCATTCTCTGCATAACATATAGAGCCGACATCGTTCTCACAGGGACAAACAGCTTATAATTCTTTTACCCTCCGCTTCAAACGTGAAAATGTGATTAAGCAAGAAACTCGTAAGTCAAGATAAATAGTAATAGTAATATTTTTTGGTAGAATGGATGTACCATTTTGTCTTTTCTCCAAAACTACAATTTCTTTGCAGAGAATGACAACTTATAACATTCTGAGCATAACATGTAGAGTCGACATCGTTCTCAGAGGGACAAACAGCTTTTAATTCTCTTCTTTGAAATTGCGATTTCTTTGTAGCGAATGACAAGTTATAAGATTCTGTGCATAACAAGTAGAGTCGACATCGTTCTCAGAGGCACATACAGCTTTTATTTATTTTCTTTGAGGTGGCTAAAAAGACCAACATTCCAATTTCTGTGACCGAATTAACAGTTCGCGTACATCCGAATGTCAACATTAATTAAAATAAATGTCGAGATGAGAAACTATATATGTTATGCCAAATTATGAAGCCATCGCCCCTGTAATGGTCTTCTTCAGGCTTATTTATGAGGGAATAGCCATTCCATTTTTGCGTGCAGGTAGCAGAAAAAGAGATAGATGGTGAAGTTATTACCAAGATGACAACATTAATGGAACAGTAAATGAGGTCACTTGAAGGAGCAGACGCTGGCAGAAGATAATCAATTGCTCATACTGTTGAATCAATGCAACTGCAAATTGCCTGCATCGCCTCCCATTTTACCCTCTTTGTCATTTTCTGAATCCATTAGCACGGGAACAGCATGCTATAAATTCCCTATGGACAATCCACAGAGCCCAATCTATTGGTAAATCACAAGGAAAACGTACAGCCATTGCCTGCTGCCTCGGATTGCCGAGCTACACGGGGTCCCTCGCTCTCGCAGGATATATCACATAAACAAATACAATTGTCAGTGCTTTGAAAAATGCAAGGTCTACCTATGTCCCCTTTCTGTACTCCATGTGACTGAAGCTCAGCTCAGCTCCCTTTCACCTCCACGGCTCTTTCCTGACACTTTTCTGCTTCCCCTTCAGTTCTGTCCTGCAATTCCAACGGACACCATCAAGCCCTTGCATTACCCTTACCTACTTACCCCTCTTCCTTCTAGCATTCCCTATTCAAAGAATCTCTATCCGGTTCCCTGGGCTTGCATTACACTCGAATTGCAGATCGTCCATTGAAGTTGAAGGAAAGGATAGCTTGCATGACCTAATTGTACTCTAAAATAGACTGTCGACGTTTTAAGGCAATGATTATCGAAATTAGCACGCACTTTCCTGTAATGTAAGGTCGGTCCCGTGTGTTTCTGATTTCATGTTTTCTGACAGCATAAACAAATTCAAGATGAGTTCTTACAATCTTTTTACATTGTTTTCATACGTTCCACCAGTATCATAGAATGTACTCGAATAAATACTTTAGTTCGTCTCAATAGCTGGAAGATATTTGGCATTAACAACATATAATAACAACTACTGAATTCGATGTAAATGCAGGTGCAGTTTTTCTTGAGTTCCTTGAGATCACTTTTCCAAAATATTTGGTTAAACAATAAAGGGAATATGGTCGGAGAGGCGGAAGCGCTTTTCGTAAGTCTTTTACGCTGAATACTTTTGTAAACGTTTGAACTCATTTGCAGACAATAGTTGGGTGCATGAGGCTATATTATATTACCCATTATCAGTTAGATTCAATTCATTTTTATTTAGATCTGAGTTTCTTCAAGCTGCCGCTTCGATATTCTCAGTACATAGTTTAACAGATTTAAAGAAGGAATCATTTGAATGTGCAGCTACAAGGGAGATCTAGCAATCTAGCAGCTGCATCTGATCCGAGCTTGTTAATTCCGTCTCTCAGCATTAACATGATAGAATCTGGGGAGGATCAGGAAGCTACGCCCATGGGAGATATATTGTGCGATATATTCAGTTCACATGAGTTCTCTCATGGCAACTTGGCTGCTAATTCTCCAGTACAGGACTTCTTTGGTATTTTGGACTTCTTGGAAACTGATAATCATCAGGAGGCATCCAAATTTATTAGTCTCATAGAAGAAGAAAGCAGTACTTGTAACAAGAATGGTGATAACTTCACCGAAGTGTCGCATCTTCATGAATTACCTGTACTTGAGCAAGAGTCTGAGCTAGAACCGGAGACGGACCACAACATTCTTAATTTTTCTTTCTCAGCTAACCCCGGTGGCCTTGGCTGCTCGGATACAAACGCACCACAGAGCATAAATTCGACGTCACTGAACCATTCAGATTCAGTTTCATCTGAGCTCAAAGACTCTAATAAATTTATAGGCGCTGCTGTGAAAAACCGGATTAGGTCAGAATCATGTAAATCTCTTTTGCTGAAATCTAAGAGTTGTCAATTGCGTTCACACATTCATCCATCAGATTTCTCAGAGTCCGAAACAGATCAGGGCTTAGAAAAACCAAAGCATAAGCGCCTCAAGGCTTTGGTAACTGCAACTAGCGATCAGGCGGAAGGAGATGGCCAACAACGTATGACACATATAGCTGTGGAACGAAACAGGAGAAAGCAGATGAACGAGCATTTGGCTGTGTTACGCTCTCTTATGCCTGGATTTTACGTGCAAAGAGTAATGTCTATACCCTAATCATATTCCTCTTTAAATGAAGTTATATCTATCTAAACTTAGAAATCTTATTAACTTCACGGATTAAGCACAGAAACTCTGGAAACTACCAATCTGTGTGTGCAATTTTCCACACATCGGTGTACTGCTTTATGTTTTTGTTAGCTGCTCATCAGTATCATTTGCATGAAAGACTAACAGCTCTACTGCTCGCGAGTATTATTTTCCATGAATGACTAATATCTCTGCCAATTTATCCTCCATCGGGATTTATGTCCAACCAATGCCATGCCAGTGCTTATCCTGGACCACTTTGGCGGATATACTCACTCACTGAAAAGTGACCAAACATATATGTGATAATGAATCCCCATCTTGCTCAATCTTTATCTGGGAAGCTGTGGTAAGAGACTTGTTTTTTCAAAATAAATCTGTGTACAAATCAATATGATTTGCCATGAATGACTAATATCTCTGCTGCCAATCAGCATTATCTGCCATGAATCACTAATATCTCTCTAGTATATTGTCTAAAGTACTATAAAAATTTAATGATAACAATTAGAGAGAGGGAAATTTAATGATAACTATTAGGGAGTGGGAGTCGTGTCTGTAAACATAATAGTTGATTCAGTATAAAATGATTATATAGTTGATTGAGAGTAGTGTCTGTTGTTAACATAATAGTTGATTGAGTATAAAATGGTTATAACTATTGATTGTAGGGTGGATATGCTTGTTTCCTCTACTTCCCCTTTCTCCTCAATTCCTAAGTGTGTTATGTAGGGTGCTGGTAGGGTGGATATGCTTGCTTTCTCTACTTTCCCTTTCTCCTCAATTCCTAAGTGTGTTATGTACGGTGCTGGTATGAAACAACAGGCACATAAACATGTTATGCGACCTCTAAAAAAAATGAGCTAAGATTATAAAATCTCCTCCCATCAGTGCTATTTGTCATCAATGGTTGTTTTATATGCTGGTCATTATTATCATTTCTCAGGAATTACCAAAACTTCAAGCCTGTACTGGTATTAATTGGTGATATGGCATTCAGGGTGATCAGGCATCAATCATAGGCGGAGTTATCGAATTCATCAAGGAGCTACAGCAGCTGTTGCAGTCATTGGAATCCCAGAAGCAAAGGAAGACTTACTGCACAGAAGTACTAAGTCCTCGACCCTGCTCGAGTCCCAGGCCACCGGTAAGCCCAAGGCCTTTGCCAGCCAGCCCCCGGACGCCTCAGCCAGGCAATCCCTATCGTCCAAAGAACATACAGTCGTTCATGCCATGCACCAGCATCGATTCTAACTTCGAGACCGTAAAAGAGCTGGTTGCAAATTCCAAATCTGCTGTGGCAGACGTGGAAGTCAAGATTGCAGGCTCAAATGCTCTCCTGAAAACCCTATCGCATAAGATACCAGGCCAAATTCTGAAGATCGTTAATGCCTTGGAGAATCTCTCCTTGGAAATTTTGCATCTAAACATCAGCACAATAGACGACACGGTTCTCAACTCTCTTACACTCAAGGTATAGAATCTGCCGCATCTCGGTTTTCTTCGGAACAAACTTCAATCTACAAAAGTTTAGTTTCATATTTTGATCAGCTGATCGCAATTTTTTTTCCTTGCTGCATCTTGCAACCCTGTAATGGTAAAACAATTTTCACTAACATAAGGCCTTTATTTTACATTTTTACACTCTATGAAATATCTGAGCGGCTTGATGTTTTTATAACATGAAAATCCTTTTTCCTGCTGGTTGTGTAGATTGGGATTGAATGCAAGCTAAGTGTGGAGGAATTGGCGCAGGCAGTACAACAAACGTTTTCATGCTAACCCTCCAGTGAAGGCCCATTTATCTCATTAATCTGTCGCAGTTTTATAGTAGATTGCTGCCACCTAGCTGTTGTTGCTTCTATTAAGTTAAATCAAGTACTGTAACTTCTCCAATTTCATGTGGAATCTATAGTGAATGTAACATTGAGTTGCTATTCATCCGCAAGTAATAGATCAAGCGAGAGGCAGGCATGACAAACTTTTAACTTTTATAAATTAATTGAATGTTTTAAGGGGATAGTTCCTGTGTTTTGGTGATATTTACATGTCGTTTTCTATTTATGAGCATCTCATTCATCTATGTCATACTTTCGATTTAAATTCGTTTCATGACCAGGATACCACATGGTTGTAAAAGCAAGGATTAATGACCCAGAGCCCTTTCAATCATTATGATGAGCTTCCTGAAATTAAATACTAGGTGTTGCGTCCAATATTTACTGTTACAGAAGTCTTATGGGGACTAGACAGGTTGAATTACTTTCTTCAAATGAATATTGACATGCTTCTATGAACATCGATCGATCCATGATTAAAATCATATGAGCAAAAGAAAACAGACATTCACATGTTATTTCGCAATATGATGTAATGTTACTAAGCGTACACAAAATAACACATATACTTACAGATACTTAACCTTATCAAACCTTGTTCACCTTGTCAAACTTCGTTCCATATAGCTGGTCAAATATTCCTGTGAAACTATTTTTTCAAGCAATCATGTTCCATATGTGACAAATGTTCGTTTGGAAGTATACATTTATATGTCGTCTGGCACTATTATCTGGAAATATACCTTGTTACTCCACGGACAAAAACACATAATCCTACTTTACATTGTCAAGAAATTTACATGGTTGTGAAAGGTGTTTTTTGCCATTCACATCATTATATTTAATCATATAGATCATTGCCTTAAAGTCAGGCCTTTCACATTTTTATTTTACTCATATAGAACATTGTGTTAAGTTTAAAGTCTCGATCTAGTATTCATGTAATCAGTAGTGGCCCAGGCTTAAGAAAAGTTTTTATGAGATCATATTCAAGAGCTTGAGTTGTTTCTGCCATACATGACCTGGGTTAATGACGGGTGCATTTTCATTAGATTCTAATTTCTTTACTTTTAGTGTTATGTGTTTTTTAAATTGTTTGCTCTATTCATGTTTTTCTCAATTGCTTAACTCCTTGCCTTGTTTTATGATATTTTCTCATGGGTACAATTGATATTAGCCATGATTTTAGCAGTTTCTGAACTCTTTGTATGATCTTTCCTCATGCGTACAATTAATATTAGGACGACGAACTTTTCACAGGGATATCAGTTTGAAATCACCTAGGGATATCAGATTGAAATCACCTCGAAACATTTATTTGGATGTCCAATTTTTTAAGCCTTTTTAGGTTGAGAATACTTTCAATCGCAACTACACTTTCTTTGCTGTTTTGGAAAGGTCTCTTCCTTTTTTATATATGACCTCTAAAATGGCATTCTTTGACTCCGTTAATTTCACTATATATTTTATGGATTAAAGGTATGGGAACTTTTAGGTAACATTGACTATGCATGTATGTATTAGTAGTGTTTATACTATTGTAGTGCAATAAACGATGAAGAGTAAGTCCCTCATGAAATGAGGCATAGTAAATGTTAAGTTTGGTTTCAGTCTTATTTCTTATTTGCACAACTTTTAGAGTTACTTCTTATTTGCACAAGCTTTAGACTCTAGAAGATTAAATATCTAGAGAGGTGCATCTAGAGAGGTACATGACAATTTATATGTAGATCTGTTATGCACATCCATTTGACCATCGAGAGAGGTGCATCAGAATCTAAATGAACTTTTCGAGACTCAACATCTAAAGAGGTGCATGAGCATCTAAATGTATATCCATTGGAATAAACACATAAGACAATTGATGAAGTAATTATGTAAAATTAGACGTGAGAATAGAAGAATAAATAACATACTTTGATGTTTGAAGAACAAATAGCATGGACAAGCTAGTTGTGCACAAAAAGATGAATGTTCAAGCATAAGAAGTCAAATATGTGATGATGTGGTAATGAGTTAAAGTCAAAGGAAAAAATAAAATATACTGTATGAAGATAGATGGAATCATTTGGTGAGGATGGAGAATAAAATGTGTATCATAAATGTGATCAAATTGATCTCTACATGAGAGTTGGTATTGAACTTCATGAAGCATGGGAGTTTGGTTCTCAAAGGAAGGAAAATGTGTCTATGAACAACAATTCAACAATGATTTCAAATGAAAGAAAGTGAAAAGATGTTGTA
>ML879467.1:0-15871 GCA_009831015.1 Picea engelmannii
AGTGATATTTACCCAATTGGAACCATTGGTGCAGCTATCACACTGGAGAGAAAACTTGTCTTGCAACACATTCTTCATATAAAGGATGGAGAATCAGAAAGCGACAAGGCACTGGTACCGCTTTCCATATCCAATTTTTTCCTTTACTTTCGCATGTGCATGTATCTCGGGTAAGTTACAAAAATATTGCATTGTTCCATGTTGCAGCTGCAATTGTTCGATACCTATTCAAATTTTTTTTCGTCAATGGAATTTTTTTTGCATAAAGGGCATTTTCCACTTATTCTCTTCAAAAATATAACAAAGAAAAGGGATGTTAGAGAAAGGATCTTTTGCACAACCCATGCAACGTTTGTAATAGAGTTGCGAGAAGACATAGAAACATCTGAAGAAACTAGCTAGCTCTACAACTATTGTGCATATACATCCACATAATCATCCTCAATTTGCTTATACAAATAGCCTTCACCAAATTTTTGTGGCTTGTTTTATTTATTTATTTTTTTTTTAAGGGGGGAGGGGGTGCAGTTATGTATTATATTGTTCAATGTATTAATTCCTATGCTTGTGTTTCCAGGTTGAAGGTGTTTTGGTTGTAGCAAATGTGTACTCAAACCCCTTTGAGCCTATATGTGTGAAATGCAACTCTCAAGCTTCTACTTCCGCTTTGCTAAGTGATGACATGATTGATTGTCTATGATGCAGTGAAAAATGTCCATATTATATGGGAATTTCCTCAATACTGCCATCTAAACCATGGGAAACACAACCGTGCATTGTACAATTAGGCAACCTTTGTTATAAGATGTGCTTCCCAGGTTGGTAGAATTTTCGTATGAAACATACCTACAAAAAAAGGCAAGCAATGTCTACATGTTGTGCGACTTTCATATACACAAAAAAATTAACTTAAATGAGGGCAATGCAATATTGCATATCAACTGAAGAAGGAAAAAAAAAACATATCGAGCTTTGGAAGGAAAAAAAAATATCTCATGTGTCTCTATAATATTTCTTCAACACCCAGATGAATGTTCGTCGGACTTGAGTACTTGAGATTGCATCCACATAAGATTGTTCAGTCCAAAAATGGGAAGCATTGCAACAAACCCCATATATCCCATGGTCTCGGTTATTTTCTCGTGGGAACATATACCAGATGTAAGAGAAAACCAATGTCGTGACATCTTTTCTTTGTATATCAAATTGTTTGATGCAAAGGTCGATGTGTGCTACTCTATGGAACCTTGTGGAAACTTGCTTGTAGCTTGTTTGGAGTTTAGTTGGTTCTTGGTTGTATGCTTCGTCTGTCAATTTGTATATCGCAGAACTTTGAGTGTTGTTTGGAGGAAACAAAACAATAGAATTGAATTTTTTAGCCAGATAGCCCACAAATCCGCCTGTCAATTTGTATGGCGTTGTGACGCAAATGTAGTATGTGGCTTTTTTTAGCACTTTTCCTTGATCGATGAACTTGGTAAAATTAATCTCCTGGATAATTTGAAATAAACAAATATATACTATGCGAAGTCCAATTGGGATATCATATCAAAAAGAGGCCCTTAAAATTAAAATTGGTCATTGTTATGCTTGTGGTGATAGAATTTAAAAAAACTTTGTTTTTTTACCTTCATTTTTTAAAAAATAAGCGATTTAACATCCTTTGATAATTTTATGTAATTAAATTGTACAATATCAACATTTAATATTAATAATTTAGTATTTGAAAATAATGTTTTTAGATAATGTTAGATAGTTGATAGGGATGACCATCCATAAGCAATCACAATATTGAGCCCGCCAGTCTTGGAGTCCATCTGTCAATTTGTATATTGCAGAACTCTGAGTGTTGTTTGGAGGACACGAGACAATAGAAGTGCAATGTTGAGACAGCCAGCCCGCAAGTCCTCCTATCAATTTGTATATCATGGAACTCTGGGTGCTATTTGTAGGGAACGAAACAATAGAGGCCCAATTTTGAGCCCACCAACCCAAGAACCCGCAATCCAAAAAGTGGATAAGTATGGAATGAGGGATTTGTACATGCTCTATAAAATATCATGTCCATACTTTATAAAAGTACATATTTAGTATGTATTACTCGTTTCTCGAAAAATTTCTAAGTGAGGAAGATGGTGGATACACGTGTTCATATTTCCACTTACTTTTATATCACTAGCCCGACTGACCGCTTCCCCATTTCATATTGTACAAACTTTTTGGATTGCGAGTTTCCGAATACGCGGGTTTTTCTTTTAAATAAGATATTTAACATCCTTTAATAATTTTATGTAATTAGATTGTGCAGTATCAATATTTAATATTAATAATTTAATATTGAAAATAATGGTTTTAGATAATGTTAGATAGTTGATACGGATCACCATCCGTAAACAATCACAATCTTGAGCCCACCAGCCTTGGAGTCTGTCTGTCAATTTGTATATCGAGGAACTCTGAGTGGTGTTTGGAGGACACAGAACAATAGAAGTGCAATGTTGAGCCAACCAGCCCGCAATTCCTCCTGCCAATTTGTAGGATATAGAGCAATAGAGGCCCAATTTTGAGCCCGCCAGCCTGGGAATCCACGATCCAAAAAGTGGCAAAGTATGGAATGTGGGATCCATACATGATCTATAAAATCTCATGTCCATACTTTATAAGAGTACATATTTAGTATGTATTACTCATTTTTCAGAAAATTTATAGGTGTGAAAGTTGGTGGATTCATGTCTTCAGATTTCACTTACTTTTATATCACCAATCCAACCGACCGCTTCACCGTTTCATATTGTAATAAATGAATATAAACTCCGTGAATTCCAATTGTGCTATCATATCAACACGAGGCCCTCAAAATTCAAATTGGTCGTTGTTATGCTTGTGGTGATAGAATTAATATAATTTTTTTAAATAAGAGATTTAACATCTTTTATTAATTTTATGTAATTAAATTGTACAATATCAATATTTAATATTAATAATTTAGTATTTGAAACTAATGTTTTTAGATAATGTTAGATATTTGATAGGAATGACCATCAGTAAACAATCACGATCTTGAGCCCACCAGTCCTTGAGTCTGTTTGTCAATTTGTATATCACGGAACTCTGACTGTTGTTTGGAGGACACAGAACAATAGAAGTGCAATGTTGAGCCAACCATCTTGCAAGTCCTCTTGTCAATTTGTATATCGCGGAACTCTGGGTGCTATTTGTAGGGCACAGAATAATAGAGGTCCAATTTTGAGCCCGCTAGCCCTAGAACCCGCAATCCAAAAAGTGGCTAAGTATGGAATGAGGGATCCGTACATGGTCTGTAAAATCTCATGTCCATACTATATAAAAGTACATATTTAGTATGTGTTACTCATTTCTCAGAAAAATTCTAGGTGCGGAAGTTGGTGGATACACGTGTTCAGATTTCCACTTACTTTTATATCACCAACCCAAACAACCGCTTCCCCATTTCATATTGTACAAAATATTTGGAACACGAGTTTCCGAATACGTGGGTTTTTCTTTTAAATAAGATATTTAACATCCTTTAATAATTTTATGTAATTAAATTGTAAAGTATCAATATTTAATATTAATACTTTAGTATTGAAAATAATGTTTTTATATAATGTTAGATAGTTGATAGGGATCACCATCGTAAACAATCACAATCTTGATCCCGCCAACCCTGGAGTCTGTCTGTCAATTTGTATATCGCGGAACTCTAAGTGTTGTTTGGAGGACATAGAACAATAGAATTGTAATGTTGAGCCAACCAACCCACAAGTCCACCTGTCAATTTGTATATCGCGGAATTTTGGGTGCTATTTGTAGGGCACGAAACAATAGAGGCCCAATTTTGATCCCGCCAGCACAAGAACTCGTGATCCAAAAAGTGGTTAAGAATGGAATGCGGGATCCATACATGATCTATAAAATCTCATTTCCATACTTTATAGAAGTACATATTGTACAACCGACTGACCGCTTCCCCATTTCATATTGTACAAAAATTTTGGAATGTGAGTTTCTGAATACGCGAGTTTTTCTTTTAGATAAGATATTTAACATCCTTTAATACTTTTATGTAATTAAATTGTACAATATCAATATTTAATATTAATACTTTAGTATTGAAAATAATGGTTTTAAATAATGTTAGATAGTTGATAGGGATCACCATCGTAAACAATCACAATCTTGAGCCCATCAGCCCTGGAGTTCGTCTGTCAATTTCTATATCGTGGAACTCTGAGTGTTGTTTGGAGGACACAAATCAATAGAAGTGAAATGTTGAGCTAGACAACCCACAATTCCATCTGTCAATTTGTATATCGTGGAACTATGGGTGCTATTTGTAGGACGAAGAACAATAGAGGCCCAATTTTGAGCCCGCCAGCCCGAGAATCCGTGATCCAAAAAGTGGCTAAGTATGGAATACGGGATTCGTACATGCTCTATAAAATATCATGTCCATACTTTATAAAAGTACATATTTAATATGTATTACTCATTTTTTGGAAAATTTCTTGGTGCGGAAGTTGGTGGATTCATGTCTTTAGATTTTAGTTACTTTTATATCACCAACCCAACCCACTGCTTCCCTATTTCATATTGTACAAACTTTTTTGTCTAATTAAATTGTACAATATCAATATTTAATATTAATAATTTAGTATTGAAAATAATGTTTTTAGATAATGTTATATAGTTGATAGGGATCACCATCCATAAACAATGGCAATCTTAAGCCCACCAGCCATGGAGTCCATCTGTCAATTTCTATATCGCGGAACTCTGATTTATCTTTGGAGGACATGGAACAATAGAAGTTCAATGTTGAGCTAGCCATCCCGCAAGTCCGCTTGTCAATTTGTATATCACGAAATTATGGGTGCTATTTGTAGGGAACAGAACAATATAGGCCCAATTTTGAGTCCGTCGGCCTGAGAACCCGCGATCCAAAAAGTGGCTAAGTATGGAATGTAGGATCCGTACATTTTATATAAAATCTCATGTCCATACTTTATAGAAGTACATATTTATTATGTATTACTCGTTTTTCGGAAAATTTCTAGGTGTGGAGGTTGGCGGATTCATGTCTTCAGATTTCACTTATTTTTATATCACCAACCCGACCGATCGCTTCCCTGTTTCATATTGTACAAAAAAAAATTCTCACGGTTTTTCGAATAGGTGTGTTACCGGATAGGCAGGTTCAATATTGCATTTCCATTGTTCCATCACCTACAAACAACACCTTGATTTCCGCTATCTACAAATTAGCAAACAAATTGAAATAAAAAATATATACTATGTGAAGTCTAATGGAACAATCCTATGAATGAGAGGACATTAAAATTTAAATTCGTCTTTTTTATACTTGCGGTGAAGCTAACAGTGCAAAAACTTATTTTCTTGTAAATTGTCGATGCTTCTCTTATACAAATAGATCCTAGAAACTATAAACATCGCTCGTTGTATCTATTCCTTGATTGAAGAACCTGTTAACATATTTAATGCACTCCATAGTTATTGTTAATACCATCAATGGTTCTTTCTTACAACAATTCCCTCTTCCGAAAATTGCCATCCGCTTTCTCTTTTTCTCTTTGCTTTCCGTTTCTTTACTAACTCATTTTTCGGAAAATGTCTAGGTGCAGGATTTGGCGGATTCACGTATTCATATTTCAATTGTTACTTTTATATCACCAGCCCAATCAACCTCTTCCCCATTTCATATTGAACAAACCTTTTGAATCGCGGGTTCCCGCATAGGCAGGTTCAACATTGTGTTTCCATTGTTTTGCCACCTGCAAATAGCACCTGGACTTCTACAATTTACAAATTAGCAAACAAATTCCCCTTCTTCTCGTATTCTTTCTGTTTCATTTTACTTGGTACTTTTTCTAAATGTCTCATGCTTTTATATACAACACCCGAAGTTCAGCAATATACAAATTGCCCTCTCGACATTGCGCTTCCATTGTTCCCCTACGCACAAACAGAACCCAACATTCTGTGATATACAAATTGACAACCGATATCTGTCAATGAGATGCAATATGACCATCGACCCCTCACATCTCCTGGGTATATCTTCTGACCCTTTTTTTTGTAACCCGCCTGACCACTTTCCATACTTGGGCATTTCTCGGAATCTATTTCACGGGTTGGTGGGTGGACAAAATGTACAATGCTTGGTCTCTCTTCGCCATCACCGCTACCTTCATACTTATTTCCAGATATGCAATTATTAATCTTTAATGCTAGTATTTCATCCTAGAGGAACTGTTAAGATTGTCATTATGTCTGGAAGGTCGGAGAAGATTTGTCATTACTACGAATTAAACCAAGATTTGTGGAGAAGAGTGTTATCCTTTCCAAGTATTCATTTCAAACATGATGCAATCTATTTCATGTGCTGACTGGTTGGCACCTTTAAGAAATCTCTAATTCTTAATCCCTCTTCGTCATCACCGCCACCTTCACACTTTTTTCTAAATATGAAATTAGTGAGCTTTAATGGTAACACCTCATTACGCACGAACCCTGGAGATTGTCATTGATCAACGAAAGGATTGAGGATATATTCCATTGATACAGATTAAACCATGATTTGTTGAGGGTTATATTATCCCTCCCCAATTTTTATTTCAAACATCCTCTGGAGAAAACGAAAAATTCTCGTTAATGTGTGGCAGCAGTTCTATCCAGATACAATAAACACATTCAAGCACGATGGCCAAAGGTTCCATTATTCCAGGGCATATTCTTACTACTCATCTCCCTCCACCCAAGAGAAAAAAAAGGAGATGGTCCCTTGGTACACCGAGAGATATATTTCAAGCCAAAGAATTCCAAGGAAACCCTTCCTGCTCAGAGAACCTACCCAGCTGCATCGATGGCTGGCGTAGAGGTTGATGCCATGGATTTCGATCTAGAAGAAGATGATATTATGGGAGATGAGACGAAAATGGATGATGGAAATGCATAGATTGTTCCCACTCCTGCACCCAAATTGAAATCAACCATAATGGACAGAACTTCCCATCTCAGTGATGGTGGTCCTAACAACACCAAAAAAAGGAGTTTCAGAAAAGAAACCAACATTGAATGCAATAGCTTCTTTGCATCTCGAAAGTAGGAATTCCAGAGGTCCAAATTATTCCGTTCTAGGAAAAAGACTTTCACTGTAAGGAAATGATATGTCGATGCTCCCAGAGATATATTTCAAGCCAACAAAATATTCAATTGCGGGACTACTATCCTGTTCTCTGGATATACAATTAACATCTTCATGAATGAGGAACAAAACTCCCACTAGTGCAAGGAATATTTCTACTAGTCATCTCCTTCCACCCAGAATGGACTAATTTGGGCCTCTGAAATTGCACGTGCAACCTGTGTCCCTGAAGTTTTTTTTACTATGGAGAGGAATTTTGTTGGTGTGTCCTAAATATTAGTTAAGGGATATTCCATTTGACCTGCAACGTTTTTCTTCTTTTTCCTCACGGAAGCTTCTGAGAACTATCAATTTTACCACATGATGATCCATCGAGGATAAAACTACAAGGAATTCCTAAAAACAAAGGTATGGTAATCAATTTTGTATGCATGTTGAAGAGAATCTCTATATCTCCTGCATACTATGGATCTCGTGCCTATGTTTTTGGCAGATACGTTCAATGTTTTGGCCCAAAGAACTGGGTCCAATTTTTAAGGATAGATGTACAGTACTCGATGTTTTTTTTTTTTAAATGGATTTTCTATTAATAATATTTTCCTTGGAATCTTCTTTTTATCTAGGTGGGTATCAGTGGCCACCCACCTTTTCCAACTGGCTCAAAATAGTTTTCTGGCAAATTTGGCAATTTACTATTTATGGCAGTTTTTAACTTCTGGGGCCATTTTGAGGGCCCAAATGAAGGTTTTTTGATATTGTGGTTCTCAATGATAGTTGAAGGCATAAATGAGCCCCCAAAATGAATCTCCTCGATGATACCTTTCCAACGAGCTATCATACACCTAAAACGAAGATCGTATGCAAAAGTTACGACCCCAAGAAGTTGATGTACTAACTTACCCAAATGGGTCCCACATGACTTTTGGCGCTTCATCTCCTAGGGTTAGGTTTTTAGATGTCTAGGACTTTTGGCATTCCTGTTTATTGTAAAAATTCCTTCAGAGCCTCATTGTAATCATCTTCTTGCGAATGTGAGTAGCTGTCACATCTCTTCTCAGAGATAAGTTTCCACCATTCTATTGAGTCTTTCACTCTGTATTTTACAGTCTCTATACATTTATTTCATTAATAGAAATTGTGTATTATTGTATATATGTTTTTATGGTTTCATCTCTGATATATTTTTGTTATATTATTGAATATCTGTGATATCTTTGTGCATTTCTTTATTATATCTCTGATCTCATTTCGTGTCGAAAATAATCTGGATCATCGTTTCTGCTTCTTTTCTAGATTTAACGCCTCGTCTCATTGCCATGGTCTAGTGGTCTCGTAGTTCTTCGATATTGTATTTAATTAGGTAATTTGTTCTAAGATGGAACATCTAACAATTATATGACAATGTACTATGTCGATCCACCAGGATTTTATGCAAACAAAAAATGGATTACAAACAACTTCAAACCAACGTTCAATTCTATTCACAGTGTAGATAGAACATATCAATACCAAATTACAATGTGGCAGTAAAATAGTCATTCTTGTTTCTAGACATGCAATTATTAATCTTTAATTCTAACAACCCATAATGCAAGAAGTTTAATACTCAATTTAATATGTTACAGTCATGGAAGAATGTATCAAGAACACACTTACACCCATACGTTGCAATAAAATCTAATCTTCAACAAATCATTTGCTTACAATTAGTAGAAAATGATGGTTTTGAAACAATGGGGCTTGTTTGAAACCATTTTTTTCTTACGAAAACTGCCCTCCTCCTTTATATTTTCCCACTCTTTTATCCCCTGTAGTTTATTTTCCTAGTTACTTAATCATTTTTTTTTCTAAAAATGCCTTGTTGTGTGGGTTGGCGATTCACACCTTTCGAGTGAGTGCTTCCCCTTTGTCTAAATTGGGCCTCTATTGTTCTGTGTCCTACAGGTAGCACCCAGAGTTCTGTGATATACAAATTGACAGGCGAACTTGCGCACTGGTTGGCTCAACATTGCACTTCTATTTTTTTGTGACTTGCAAACAACATTCACAGTTCCACGATATACAAATTGACACACGGACTCCAGGGCTGGCAGTCTCAATATTGCGATTGTTTACGGATGGAAAAGTGTTAAAATGAGCCACATACTACATTTGTATCACAGAGGTTATAATAAATGGAAAATCAAGTCCTCTATAGTTCTGTGTCCTACAAACAACACCCATAGTTCCGCACTATACAAATCGACAGCTAGACTTGTGGGCTCATTGGCTAAAAGAATGACTCAGAGTTCTGTGATATACAAATTGACAAACGAAGTATACAACCAAGAACCAAGTAAAATCATGGATCGTATTCCTAGCCATTGTTTTATGTGACCTCCACCTTCGAACTTCTTTCCAAGTATATATCTTCACAGGAAATGGGATATTTGTTACAGATGTGAATATATTGGCCCTTCTTTTCCGTCTTCTATACTTAGCCAAATATCCATTTCTCTTTTCCCTGAACTTTTTCCTTCTCGTCACTTATTCATTTTTTTGAAAATATCTATTTGTACGGATAGTTGGACTTGCAGGTTCACATTTTCGCTTGTTCTCTTATATCATGACACCGACCGACCGCTTCCCCATTCCATACCCAGTCACTTCTCTGACCAAGGATTCCGTGTAGGCGGGATCTAGATTGGACTTCTATTGTTCCATGACCTGCAAACAGTACTGTGACTTCCGCGATATACAAATTTACAACCGGACTCATATCATACCATCTTCCGTATTACGGTCTACCTATCATGCCCTCTTTCGTGGTACACATTTTGCACTGAAAACTTACAAGACATACAATTTAACCATCGGGTCCTCACATCTTCTATGGAACTATTGTCACCCCATGTTAAAGCTCATCTATTTGTTTTCCATACTTTTCTATTTCTTCGAATTTCTTTTGTGGATCGTCGGTTTGGTGGGTTCAAGAAATATCCAGTTCCTAATCGTTGTTTCCTGTGCCCATGCCCTTTTGTAATTAGAAATTATTAATTATATATAAGAGATGCGTCGTCGGGTTGGTCTGTTCACGAAAAATTCAATCCTTGCTTCCGAAAACGAGTCTTCTCGACCATTTCCCTATTCCATACTTAGCCACTTTCCCAGAATTTTGCAAATATACAAATCAGTCATTGAACTGCCCCATCATGCTCTCTTCCATTTTACATGTTTTGCAAAAAAAAATTATGATACATAAAATTTGACCGTGGGACACTCGCCTCTCCTGAGTATCCCCTGTAACCCTATTTTGAATCCCGTCCGAACGCTTTTCAAACCTTGTCATTCATTCCTTGCTCTCCCTCGTCTCCTTGACCTTGGCACTCATCTATAATATATATATAGTACATTTTGCACTAAACATTTTTGAGACATAAAATTTGACCATCAGGTCCTCATGTCTCCTGTGGAACTATTGCCACTGCATTTTGAAGTGCTTCCGTCTGCTTTCCATACTTTGCCATTTCTTCGAATTTCTTCCGTGGATCATCAAGTTGGCGGGTTCAAGAAATATCCAATTCCTAATCGTTGTTTCATGTTCCCATGCCCTTTTGCAATTATCAATTACCATTTAATGCTACACTGGGATTTGAGGAAATATCCCATTAATATGCATAAAACCAAAATTTTCGGATGGTTATATTATCCCATCCGAGTGTTAATTTCAAACATCATCGATTGTCAGTTACGCGTCGTCAGGTTGGTCCATTCATGAAATATTCAATATCTGATTCTGAAAATGAGTCTGACTGACCATTTCTAGTCATCATACTTAGCCACTTTCCCATAATTCCACAAATATACAAACCGACTATTGAACTACACCATCATGCTCTCTTTCGTTTTAGACGTTTTGTAGTAAAAAATTCCAATACATAAAATTTGACCGTCGAACACTTGCCTCTCTTAAGTATCCCTCGTAAGCCTATTTTGAATCTCATTCGACTGATTTACAGACCTTTCCATTTGTTCCTTTCTCTCCCCCATCTTCATGACCTTCACACTTGTCCATAATATATATATATTTTTAATATATATATATATATATATATATGCAATTAATGACATTTAATTCTAACATCTCATCGTGCAGGAACAATATAGATTGTCATTGATGGGTGAAAGTCTCGAGGATATCTCCTATTAATACACATTAAACCAAGATTTGCAGGGTGTTATATTATCCCTTCCAAGTGTTGATTTCAAAATCATGAAATGGCGTTTGCACGTTGTCAGCTTGGCACATTCACGAAACCTCTAATCCTTAATTGCTCTTCACCGTACCCGCCACCTTCACATTTCTAAATATGAAATAAGTAAGCTTTACTGCTAACAGTTCATCATGCACCACCCATATAAATTGTCATTAATCAGCGAAAGGCTCGAGGAGATTTCCCATTCATAAGAATTTAACCAATATTTTGTGGAGAGTTACATTATTAGCTCAAACTGTTCATTTCAACCATCATCTGGAGTAAAGAAACGTTCTCATAAACCTATGGCATCGGCTCGACAAACGTTCTGTGGAGATACAGTGAACATATTTGAGCACGAGGACCAACAATTCTAGTGGTCCAAGGAATATTCTTATTACTCAACCGCTGCTGCCCAAAACCAAGTAATTTGGACCTCTGGGATTGCTTGTGCAGGCTATGTCCCTAAAAATTTTTACTGTAAGGATCTAGTCTCTTGGTGCATTGATAAATTTATTTCAAGCAAAAGAATTATTCCACTGCGGGACCGCTCTTATGTTTCTTTGTCACCTCAGGTCTTCCGCCAGATGTTAAGATTGTCGGAGCCAACATTGACGTTCAAAGGAGAAGATTGAAAACAGTTCCTAGCAAATCATAATAATAGGTTCGACCTATTGCCCCATTTATTGGAAGACCTGATTTTGGTTCCTGAAGATATCACAAGCTTCCAGGTTAGTTCATTTATAAATCCATTCCACGAAATTGCCTCGTTGTTTACAAGAATAATAGTACAGGAGTCCACAACAACTGTTTCCCAGATGACTCTTTATATTTTGTATTTCATAGTCAAGGAACAAGACATTTTTATTGGGGCAAGTTAATTTCCCATGAAATCTATTCCCAATTCTCAATCTTCAAAAGGGAAAATAAATTTATATGTCATCCTACTTAGTTTTTGCGATAGCACATTGCTTCCAGTTTCCAGAACTGTCTCTGTCCAAGAATGTCAATTGGGAATTCGACCCAGTAACCTTATGGTACCAGGCCTTGTGGAAGCACAAGGCTTCCCACTATTTTTATGAGGTTTTTAATGGATTTGTGTCTGTTTTCAAAGTTTTGTTGTTAGGATAAGATGACCCCTGCATATCTGAACAGGAAACCCATTTTTTGGACAGGAAGGGGACACTTGAACATTTGGATAATTACACAGTGATAAGAATTTTTGGCTCCAGGGAAAAACTTGCTCCACTTCCATGTCACATTACGGACATAATGTCTTTTGCAGAAGTAGCATGATAATACAACTATTGGTTGCATCTATTGCAAAATAAGAAAAAAAAAACAATTCATTCCTCTGCCTTGGAAAGTCGGGGACTTCGTGTTGAAAAACATCAACAAAATTGACAAATTCCCAACGCATTCTAGGAAATTCAACCTGAGATATGCTGAAAGCCTAAGAGGTTTTGACCCAGATAATATTTTTCGACAACATTTACAAAAACTTGGCTTCAGTGATTGTTTCTTAAAAAAAAAAACTGTCCAAAAACACAGACACTGGCGGCAATGCTCCTTCTTCTGATGCCGACGACCTAGACACACTGCAAAGGAACACAAAATTGTACAGGAAACAAGGGAAAGGCCCCGGTGACAAGAGTGTTCAGTCGATGAATAACACTCCAAAAAATATGACATCTCGGAGCATCACTCCAATGACCCAACACAACAACAAAGAAACTCATAGTTCTTCAAACGTTGGAGGCGATAATGACCCTCCTTACTCTAAAATTGATAGTTCTCACAAGCTTCCAATAGACAAGAAGAGAAAAAAAATGAGGGACAGGTGGAAGAGCCCAAAATTCAGAGTGAGAACATGGAACTTGATCCCGATCTAGATAGTGTGCTCCACTACCTTGATCAGACAGGAGACGCAATCCAACATAGTCATCTAATGGACATATCTGATACCGAAAATTTTGATGAAGATGAATCCTTCGTGTTCCAGAGCGTTGTTTTTGACAACCAATCCTGTTAAACCCTAATATTGGCTCATTACCCCTTAATTGGGTCATATTACATTAGTAATTTTATTTTATTTATGTCATCTTTATTCCATCAGTTGTAATTATACCTCCTAGTCTCCTATATATACCAAGGAGACATTTTCATTTGGAATCATCTTGTACTTGAACATTTATGTGGGGTAAAAGGAGGTTTCCCCCTTGAAGAGGATTATTATCTGAAATTATCTCTTTTTCAAGGCGTTGAGTACTTATTATGAGGTTTTTCTATGCTATATTGATATTTGGTTCTTAACATATGGTATCAAAGCTCAAGGTCTTAGGGTTTCGCTGCTACATCTGAGACACCTTGAAATTTTTGCTATAACTTGTTTTCTACAACAATTCATAAGGAACGGATTGGAGGATATTTAGTAGACATATCAAGGTACAATGGGTTGAAATTTCAACTCCTGAGACCTTATAATTTCGTAGCTACAACCTGTACAACATAGGGTTCTGGAATCATCCTGAACTGAGCCATTGCGGAGTTTTCACTATAAAATTGTTTCTGTAACGTTTCAGACCCTAAATGTCAGAGGCTATTCACATAAATTAGTAAGGTATATGTGGTAAAAATTTCATCTTATGGGTCATCTTCCATTTGTAGATACACCTTTTGGAAGATAGAGTATCTGACTGGTCCTATTGACTAGTATCAAGAAGGTGTTCCAGGTAAAACAATCATAACTTCTTCCTAGATTATCCAAATTGAGTGGGACTAGATTCAATGTATAGTGGACTGTCTTTAGTATTTTTGGTACGAGTTTTAGATTTTTATATCAATTATTGTGTGTGGGGCACGCTATACAAGTGAGATCTCCTGGAAAGGCCAAAAATCAGCAAGTTGTGGGGAAGTTACCCTAAATTCCATTTGGCACTTCCAATTTTGATCATACATGTGGCATTGCAGAGAAGAAATATCAAAGAACTACATAAAATAAAGTTTCATACCTAGAAGGGCTGAAACTTTGGAGATACAACAGAAGAAATATTTTCTAGCAGAACCACCTCAAAATCAAGGTTCAAAAGTGATACTTGGCCAACATGCCACCCAAAAAGGGAACTTCTACACCAAATAAGCCCCCAAATAATCCTTCTTGGAATTTTGATGAAGGTGAAGAAATGCATAGGGACATAAATGATTTACAAAAGAAGATAGTAACAAAATATGAACTACAATAGATGGAAGCTAAGTTGGAGTCAAATATGGATCGTTTAAAAGAGGAGATCATGGAAGTATTGAAAAATTTTGTAACAGAGAAGACACCTGAAAGTGAAAATACATCCCATGAAATTCATGATGAGGACACAAGGAAGGTGAATCAAGAATGGAGAAACTCAAAATTTGGGTTGAAGACCAACCACATTCCTAAGATCGATATGATGAAGTTTGATGACAAGGATCCAATCACATGGATACTTCAGATGGATCAATTCTTTGATCTACATAATGTGCCACATACACAAAAGGTATGAATTGCTTGTTTATGTTTAGAACCCAATCAATTTGTATGGTATCGATGGCTTTGTTCTTGCAATTCACTTGTCACTTGGACAATTGTCATGGAAGAAATGATAGCACACTATGAGGATACAAAGAGCAATACCTTCTTTAGCTAATTGATAAATCTCAAGCAAAAGGGTTCAGTTACCGAGCACATTGATAACTTCCAAAGAATTAATATAAAGGTAACAAATATTCTAGATGAACACTTGATTGATGTATTCATAGGAACTTTGAAGGATAACATTTAACATGAGGTTCTCCTTTGGGAACCTGTAAGGTAGCTAGAGAGGTAGTGGGGGGGCCCAGAGGGCCCATAGTGATAATAGTGGAGGTCATTCAATGTAAGGTGGACTAGGTCCACTATATTATTAAATAAGGCCCACTATGGTAGTTAGATATAATAAATGGGTAATTAGATATAATAAATGTAAGAGGACTTCTTAGAAGGTTCTACTTCTAGAAGATTCCTCCTCTAGAATGTTCTTAGGTGATCGTAGCACTATATAAAGGGGTTCAAGCAATTTAATGAGACATGAAGAGAAGTATTTTATTTGGAGAAGTAGCTCAATAGGAGGACGCCCCCTCGAAGAGGCAAGTGAACAGGAGAGGATCCCTTCCATAATAGGATCCATTGTATGGTGTTTCCCTACCTCAAGGGTTTGATGGTAATAAAGGAGATTTTGCATATTGTTCTTCTATATCTATTGTGGTGATTTTGTATTCAGTATTTGGTTCTTAACAGAACCCAAATCATTGGAGAATGCATTTAAGGTGGCAAGAAATGTTGAAAGTAAAAATATGGCTATGGCTACTAGAAGGACCAATCCTAACATCTATAGAGAGAACAATTCTCCTTCTTCTAAAACACCTCAACCTACAAGGT
>ML879467.1:15971-32776 GCA_009831015.1 Picea engelmannii
TATGGCACTCTATGGATACCACCCTCCTTCCATCACTTCTTCTCTAAAAGAAAAATATAAGGTTCAAACAATGGAAGATCACATCGAGCATCAACAACAAGTTCTCCAAATCTTAAAGGACAACCTGACCATGGCACAAAATCGCATTGTAATGTCCCCCACCTCTTGAAGAATAGGTCTAGAAGACGTAGTGGTCTAGGTGTCCCCACTAGGCCATAGTCTCACACTGAGGGGAAAGGTCAACTAGACTAAAAGTTATATTTTTAAGTTGACTTGAGAAAGAAATAGGTTAAAAGGAGAAAAAGGTAACTCAACAGAAGAATAGAAGTTAACCCTGGGAGTTAACCTAACTCAATAGAGAATTAGAAGGAAAAGTATAAGTAAGAGGTTGGGGCGCACCTATTATTCATTCTGGTTTTGGTTTAGTGTTTGCTAATGCTCTTGAGCATTCAGTTTGGGGGTTTTGCTGTACAAACCCTTGTGAGCAACTCAGTGGTGAAATATCCACTCACCTTGTTCCATAGCTTGGTCTCGAGGATGAAAGACTCCTCCACACCATTCTATTCTCAACCCATCTCCATCTAGTGCTTCAGAAGTTAGCAGGTCGTATTTTTCTTGTGATTCCAGCAACGACGCACCATCATCTAGAGGGAGGTTCTATCCAGCTTATCCATAGGGCCTGGGGCCATTCCGACAATTGGATTTTGTTTGCAGGGGCAAGACCATCAATTTGAGGGATTTTATAAAGGGTTATCATCAACATATATTTGTCTACAGATTGGGACGTCTTGGAGGCTAAGGGGGCATCTTGTTATTCAGTAAAACTCAGATCTAGAAGGCTACACTTAGAATCTGAGTCTGGAACTTCTCCTACAGGGTTCACATAGCCCAATCTACATTCCTGGGGAGTTTCAAGGCATTTGGAGGCTTCCCTTATTAGGGATGAATCACCTAGGGTTTCAGTCACCCAGTGGGGCGCACCATTCAGTGGAGGAGTTTATATCTACATAGGTAGAGAGGGATATTGGAGATTTGGGAACCTGGGTTGTTCTTACAATCACCCGATCTATTGTTTGGCATATTTCTGGAGGTGATTGGACATCTTTGGAACTAGGGCCGAATTGTTGAGGAGCTTCAGTTATCCAGCAGAGAGTGGAACCTTCCAGCAGTGAGGAGTTTGGCACTTGGCATTGGTCTTCATTTCTTATCTAGCCTTCAGAGGCTTATTTTGTATCGGCAGAGCATTTTGTAGCAACTCATATCTATTGTCTTCCAAGCCATATGATGATTATTCCAGATCGACTATCTATTGTATTGGTTCCATATTGCTCATAATAAAAGGTCAGATCTTGCTTGTGTTTTTATATCTTGAATGTAATGTGATCTTCATGTGTTGAATGAATCTTGTATGAATGCACTGAATAAATAGATAACTCAATAAACATCTGCACAACAACAAATCAGTGGTATTTAGTGATCCAAGTGAAAAATTTGGCTTGGGATCATTACTGGAAACAACAAGCAGATCAACATCGTAGTGAAAGAAGTTTTGAAGTAGGGGATTGGGTGTTTTTAAGACTACAACCATACAAATAGATGTCCCTCAAGAAATCCAAGAAGGATAATAAATTATCACCAAAGTACTATGGTCCTTATAAGGTGTTGCAAAAGATTGGTACTATGGCATACAAATTGGAGTTGCCTGCATCTTCATGAGTACACCCAGTTTTCCATGTTTCATGCTTAAAGAAGGTTATAAGCGACAAGATCCCAGTTCAAACTATATTTCCAGAACTTGACGAGGAAGGAAAAATCATATTGGATCCTAAAGCGATCACTAACATAAGAATTCGCCAGCTCAGGAATATATCAATTTCAGAGTATCTCATTAAATGGAAAAAACTATCGGTTGAAGATTCCACTTGGGAAGATGAGTCTTTTATACAGAAGCATCCAGAGTTACTCAAGCATTGCAGACAACACTTGTCTCAAGGGGAGGGGCATGGTAATCCCTAATATTGGCTCATTACCCCTTAATTGGGGCATATTACATTAGCATCGTTATTTTATTTATGTCAGCTTTATTCCATTAGTTGTAATTATACCTCCTAGTCTACTATATATACCAAGGAGACATTTTCATTTAGAATCATCTTGTACTTGAACATTTATGTGGGGTAAAATGAGGTTGCCCCCTCGGAGAGGCTTGTTATCTGAAATTATCTCTTTTTCAAGGTGTTGAGTACTTATTATGAGGTTTTTCTATGCTATATTGATATTTGGTTCTTAACAAGTCCAAAACATTGATCATTGAAAAAAAGGATGTGAAAAATAAGAAAGGAAAATCTCGTTCAGAGGTTGACCTTGCCAACATGCGTCCATCCCAAATCTTTCAACTTCATAAGGTGAGCAGAGATGCACTTCATGATTCCATTGGAGGCATTGAGGTAGATAATGCCAAACTGAAGGACTAGGTCAAGGAATTGGAAGAGGCTTTGATTCCTATGCCATCTCTTGCCAATCCTTTGGAAATAGCCATGCTTGACACCCTTGTAGCCAACTTAAAAGGATCCTCTAGCCTCTTCTCATCCCATAGAGGATATGTGGATAATAATATCAAGAAAAGAATGGAACTATTTACTGAGGCATGGGAAACATCACAAACCATCACTTCCCTTGGAACCAAGGCACATAGTTTGCTCAAAAATTTGCAGACGGAGTTAAAATATGAAGAACATTTCTAGTTAAACATGGTCCTTCCTTTTGGAACCATTGTCAACAATATGTCAAAAACAAAAAGAAGACAACAAGGTCTTCCATCCAAAAACTGGATTGGTCAATTAAATGCATCCTGGAAAGAAAAAGTGAAGAACCTGCACCTCATTGTTCAATCAAGTGAACAAGCCATATCAAAGAAAGAAAAATTATTCACAAGGTTGTCAAGAATAAACTCAACCGGAAGGACCAATGACTTCCAAGACCCAAAATTAAACGTTAACTCCTTTCCCTTAACTAGGCAAGAATTCGATAAATAGGTTGATATGTTTAAGGCGTTTTCTTTGGAAAAATTTTACAACATCCTTGAATATGATCAAGATCACGTCGACGACTGGCTAGTCAACTATTCTGTACAGAATGAGGAAATTCATCATGCTCTGCATAATCTTTCTATCGACTTCCGGGAATTAGAAAATGAAATTTTCAACATAAAAATACGGAATGAGATCAACGTGACCCCAATGAGAAGCTACATTGAAGAATGGCTCTAATTATAATTGAAGGAGACCGCCGACGAAAGGCAACAGGAAGTTGTCATGATTCCAACAGTCGTCGACGACATCAATGAAATGACAACCACAAGAAAATAGAAAAAGGGATCATATGTACCATCACTCCAAGTCTACTGATCGCATTCTGCTTTGTTTATCAACCCAATTATTCCACTTTTTAAAATAGAAATGTCTAGCCAAACACTGATACCTTTCAAAAAAAAAATTGTAGGTATTTCTCTCTACTGTTGCCCACTTCTTCTTTCTACAGTCCTGTTTCCTGTACATATTTCTCTTATGGTCCATGGGAGCCCCAATCCTATTCTATATGACAAACACATTGAAATTTCCAGTAATATGTAACAAACTTTTATTTTTTGATATATTTCAAAAATTTTAGTAATATGTAATAGAATTTTATTTTTTGACATTAAATTAATGTCCTCATACATTTTTATCTTTCACCAGTCTATATGAAAAATGCATTTAAATTTCCAAGAACTTGTAACTTATTTAATATATCTCCTTTCATATTTGTGTTGTCATAAATTTTTTTCTTCCACTATGCACAAATTGTATTTTGTTATATACATTCAAAAAATAAATGTACATGCCACATGTCATTTACTGCATGGATACCACCTGTGCTTCATGTTGCTTGCCACATCTTCACTGTAGTTTCCATCTGCCTCTACCACTCTTTCCTATCCCACTTCAACCTGATAGAGACTACGCTGCCACACAACCTTGTTTTTAAGGTGACACAAGGCATAAAGTTATTATTTTCCTCAACAAAGCATAAGTTATTATATTAACACTATTTTCTAATTGACAAGAGGTTATTATACTAACACAAGATTTTTTCATATTCATATTAACATTATTTGTAATCTTTTATTTATGTAAAACAATGATTAGAGGAAATAATGTAATGTTTGTTATATTTCTCGAAAAGAGCTAAAGTGGGAGGAACCCATCACATTGAAATATAACGGTGGACTTGAAATTTGATCCCTTATTACAAGGATTTTGTATTATCCAATAATTTGATGACCAAGGTGAAAGTATGTTAAGCAGGTCACCATTGCAAATGTTCCACCATATCCTAGCCCCTTCTTGACTTGATCACGTGACGTTGGATTTCATCACCAACTAATGATCATCGCGAGAAGTTTTGTTTGCTTGGTTGATTCCTAGATTTTATTATCATATGCTATTTCTTTTTGTTAGTTGGCCCTAGATTTTCAGTGTGTACTGTTATTCTCCAAAATTGATCCTATGGACAATAAAGGTCTTCCTCGATCATGTAGGATGCAAGGGATACCTCCAAATGGCTATCAACCCTTACCTCTTAACCCTCCAGAAGACAACTACCATGGACAAGTAGAAAATCAATCTAATGCTGGAAGTGTTATTACTCCTCCGTTAGATAACTCAGAAGGCGCTTTGGTTACGGTTGAAAATACCACTCCTCACACTACATCTGTGTTGGTAACCCTTGTCGAACCACTTTTGCTTGATTTAGACTCCCTTGGGAACGTCATAGATAAAGAGGTCCCACGACTACCGGAGAGAATTTTTACCGAAACATATATGGGATCCACAGAACCAACCTTTGGTGATGAGTATAGGAATCATGTTCATCCTAGCACTGCAGTAGATACAAATCCCACACCTACTCATTCTGTATAGAGGACTTCGTCAGGATGCGATCTCTATGAGCATTTTGAATCCTTTTGATAGCCCTTTCATCCTCATGACCCTTCTGGTGAAACAGGACCATTCGGTCAAACCATGAATCACCCAGTTGATTAGGTCATTAACCCTATTGTTATGCCAGCACAAGTCCATCCTAATGCTGGACTCATCACCTCTACTCATCTCCAAGGCACTTCGATCCCTACCCCCAATTTTACAAGCTTTTACTCTACATCTCCACATGTTCCACACAATCCTGCTGGGGCATATTTTCACATGAGAATGAATATCCCTGCCAACAAAATACAACTGGCTGGAGGGAAACCACCATATAACAAACCTTTCCTTCCTGGAGGACTACCATTCTATGGCAGGCCTACCCCTCCCAGGGACAGCCTCCTTTTCATGTTCCTCCTGGAGGGAAACCTCTCTTTTCTAGTCATACCCCGGTCGTTAATCCACCGCTGGTAGGGGGGCAACCTTTGTTTGTTGGAAACCCTTTACAATCCCGGGGAGTATCTTTAGGAGGAAATTTTATTCAACCCCACATTGGGGGGCACATGTATCATAACCCACTAGGAGGAGTATGAAATCTTGTTCCTTCTAGAACATATTAGGGACAACCTTATCCGAGCGGCATCCCAAACACTACCTGGAGTTCTCTGGGACAACAACCTTATCCTCCTCATGGGTCTAATGTGTATCTTCCTCTGGGATCTACTCCTTATCATCCTCAAGGGAAAAATGTTTATCCTCCTTATGGGAAAGCAAATCACGCGGCCTATAATGCTCATAACCCACCGGGTTATGCAAATGTTTCTCATCCATCATCGAATCCTGCTTATCCTGGCCAGCAAAAATCATATGTAGGAGGACCTACTGGTTACAAATATCCACCTAACCCATTTTATGGTCCTACTGGTGTTCCTATGCCACACCAGTATCATCTGCAAATTAACTGACAACTACCTTTCTTACAACTATGGATCTCCTAGACTTGTCTCGGTTAACTAATGATCCTATTTTTCATTCACCAATTTGGCCAGTCATTCCAGCTAAACTTCCTTATGATATTATGAAATTTGACAAAAAATCTAGCGAAGATCCAAACAACCATGTGATGACTTTCCATTTGTGGTGTTCATCAAACTCCCTCATGGATGATTTTGTACGTTTGCGTATTTTCCAGCGAACACTTATAAGCTCGACAGCAAAGTGGTATATTGAACTACCACGTGCTTCTTTTCCTAATTTCAATTCCCTTGCCATGTCTTTCCTCACGCACATTCAAATACCTATTTGCTACGAGACGGGTACTGAACTCTTGACCTCCATTCGTCAAACTGACTCTGTGCATATCTCTGACCATATCCATGAGTGGAGACGACGATGAAGGATGATCAAGGTAATTATTCCTGACATATTTTTGGCGAAATGGTTTACTCAATCACTTTTACCCCCGATCACTCGTGATGTCTCTATGGGTGGTGCAGTCACCGAGGAAGAAGACATTGCTCGGGCTCAGTACTTAGATTTGGTTTATTCACAATTTGGTACTTTGTATGATTTGCTTCTGAATGTTTCTCGAGCTAATACTGATCCATCTAAGACGTCCTCATCTCATGCGGATGGTGTTATCGGTTATGTCAAAACTCAATCTACTTCCCAATCGACCACACTCTCCTCTACCTCCCCCCAAACTCAAATCTCTAAGGTGAATGTAGTTCAATCTTCCCCTTCACAACAATCTGGAGGTAAGAAGAAGACAAAGAATAAATCAAAAAATACTAATAATAATGAACAACCAAAAAATAAATTTCAAACACCTGCTACCAAAAAGAAACCACAACGGAAACTGAAATTCATGTGTATCATTTGTGGTGACGATCACTACACTTGAGACTGTCCACATCGCAATGAAGTGGCCAAAAGTTTCCAGGAAAATTCACAACCCGCTGTTCTTAATCAACCTTTTCCACAACAACAATCCATGGTTTCTCAAACCCCCTCTCCTAGAGGTAGTTCTAGCCATCCTCATGACAAGGCCTCGATGAGTGCACATATTTATATGTTTAATGGGATTAATTTGAACACTCGCTCTAAGACATACGACATACCAGGTAACCCTGACAAAGGAAAGGACATTAACGGTACCAGTACTTTACCAGATCCATCACCATCCTCCGTTAGTCCTCCATCGGTTAATCCTCCATATGGACGACTTTAGATTGAGAAACCTATGTTCGACTCTATATTACGCCCTCCTAAGAGCACTATCCGCAAAGCTACCTTTAATCCTAGTTCATGTGCCACTCATAACTACAACATTGTTGAAGATTTGGCTTAAGCACCGTGTGCTATGTCTGCATTAGAAGTTCTACAACACTGCCCCAGTCAATGTAGAACTCTCTTGGCCACTATTGGCATTGTTGATCCTAAGTTGTCCAACCATATCATGTTTAACATGGAAAATTATGCGTCTTGACTCTCCCACCAACTTGCTTTTCAAGTTGATGTTGTTGTTCACAATCAACAAATACACCGAACTATTCTGGATGAGGGAGCCTCAACTTGTGTCATGTCTTTATCATGTTGGAAAGGTTTAAAATCACCCACACTCAAAAAATACCCAATGTTGTTACACGCCTTCGATGGGAGAGGTTTTCATCCCCATGGGCTTTTACAGTCCCTACCCATCCAATTGGGTGGAAAAATTATTATTGTTGATGTCGAAGTGGCTGATGCTCCCCTCGATTACAACTTGTTACTTGGAATAAGTTGGTTTTATGCTATGACTATCCTTGCCTCGTCGGTATTTCAATGTGTACAATTTCCTAATCAGGGTAAAATTGTCACTGTTGATCAATTGGATTTCTGCATGACCGACGTTCGCACTCCCGCTACCAACAATATTCCTTTCTTGGGAGACCACAAGATCATGTATGAAAGCATTGGTGTTGGCTTACTGAAATATTCTAGCCTCATGGGTACCTTCCCTACACCACTTCCACCAACTACACATCATATTGCCACCGTCGATATGATTTCGACCGCGGCTTATCAATCTTTAGAATCATCTGACCCTTGGATTGTACCTAGTCCATTGGAATTCTATGCACTAGGTGACACCATGCCACTTAGTCCAGCCGAAACATCATACATTTCTATCCAATCATATTCTCCCTCATCGGATGACCAACATCTATTGGCACCCGACAGTTCCTCGATGCAATCACTGTTAAGTTACTTACCGTCTGCGATCGATTACATTTCCTTATTTTTTCCCTCAAATGAATCTATCATGGAAATGTTGAGCATTGACGAGATACCTCGAGATGATAACAATCATCGATCCTTTTTTCTTCCCCCTCGTGAAGAAATTTGGGAAGATATGCAATCTATCTCCCCTCCTAATATCAATTTTCTATCGTCTCCCATGCCTTTGACTTCCGATGATTTGGATCCGGTAGTTGACATGGTGATTTCTTCGGTAGGGATATTGGAGCTTGATCTCCTTACCCCTGTCGTGACCCTCAACATGTGTTCCTTCCAGAGTGATTATCTTCCATCCAGTGAATATCTCTTGGAAGCCATGACCAAATTTTGTCCCTTGACATGGTATCCTTCCAGAGTGTTATTCTCTTGGAAGACATGATCAAGGAGAGTCTACGAGCACAGTTTATCTTCTATGTGGCAAGATCGTTAAAAAATGAAACAGAGGTCATGAGCATAGTTTCTCTTCTTTGTGGAAATCTCGTTAAAAAATGAAATAGAGGTCACGAGAACATTTTCTCCTCTCTGTAGAAAGCTCGCTAAAAAATGAAACAAAAGCTCCGAGCATAGTTTTCCTCTCTGTGGCAAGCTCGTTAAAAAATGAAACAAAAATCTGGGGATTGAACCCAGAGCCTTGAGCATAGTTCTTTTTCTGTGTCAATCTCGTTGAAAAATGAAACAGTCACCTCTCTTGAACCTTCTTTTCATCCACTCTTATCCTTTTTCTCCGTCTAGTTGAGAAATTGGTGACAATCTCATAGTCAGTGAATGAATTCAATCTTGGAGGGCATGTCTCCAATCTTTGATGATCATTCTAGAGTTAAGCCTCTAGCTTTCAAGCTAGGGGCATACCAAACTTAGTCTTTGTTCTTTCTTGTGCTCGGAAAAAACATGAGAATGTAACCAAGTATACTTTTACAACTTTTTTGGACTCGCATGGATAAACAAAAAAGGAACCCCTTGGAGTCTTCTTTGAGCTCTTTTCAGACTCTCTAAACATGAAAATATTGTTGAGTGATCTTTCTTCCTTTTCCACTCATTAAAAGGTTTGAAAGGGCATCTTTCGAGTGATAATTTATCTCTTTTTAGGCCTCGTGAGACTAACATTATGAAAAAGGACAACACTGGAGTCATCTTTAAGTTATTTTCAAACTCTCTAAATATGAAAAACCATCGAGTTTACCTTCTCTGGACTCGTTAAACAATCATGCATTGAAGGGCCCATATGGGACCGAACCCTTACTTCTTCCAGTTCGCTAAACAAAGGAAGAGGGACTTACTGAAGGTGAGTCATATCAAGCATGTGTTACCCTCCTTGAGCTCATTAAATTAAAAAGAGGTACTCATATATCTGTATGGGGGAAACAATTGAAGGAAGCAAGCCAAGCAGTTTTTGAGAACACTACCAGTAACTCTTACGGTCACCCTTGAACACGGCACTTTGTATTTGCACAGATTTTAATCCGCTGAACCTATACACTGAGCCAATCCTTTGAGTTTCTTTTACTCCTTTGGTTCACCTAATGAAAGTCACAACATGCACTACATTATCAAGTTTTGGTCCATGTCATGTTTCTGCTGATGTGCCTCATTGTTCAAAGGAAGTATCTACCTTGAGAGTCATCCATCACAAATATCATGTTTCAATACCCATGTCAATCCATGTTCATTCGATCTGCCAATTACATCTATGTGTCAGTTTCATGTCGTTGATGCAGGATACATCAAGGCCCTCCTTCGATGAGTCTATTCCTGTTGACTTCAACACATTATCTAGGAACTAGAATTAGAAACCAATTAGTACCCTGGGACCTACATGCCTCAATGGCAGGCCTCCTCACGCCTGAGATTGTGTTTACATCATTGACCCCTGATCGGAAGATTCCATGAATGTTTGACTTCAGCTCATTTATTCACATTCGTTGGAATGTACTAGAGTACCTTGGGAATCATTAACATCAATGGCGATCTCCCTCGCGCTTGTTAACGGTTTACATCATTGACCGCTAATCAAGTGGTTTATGCCATGTTCGACATCAAGACATCTATTCACATGGTTAGATTCATACTACATAGAGATCGGTAAGAATACCCTGGGTTGAGTCATCACTCTTGTATGTACTTTTCCCAAGTTGCAAAGGAGTTTTATTTTGAACTATGACACATATATTGTTACATAGATCCACTTTGTATTGGTCCTGGCTATGTCTTGTCATCTCATAGATCCACTATATATTCTTCGTGGCTATGATCAGTTTAGGTAATAGGAGTATAGATCCACAGTGTATCTTCAATGGCTATACCTTTTGTCAATATAATTATGGATCTGTAGTGTATTTTATGGTGGCCATACCTAAAAAGTCTTTATCACTCAAGCATAGGTATGCCTGCCTTGGGTTTTGAAACATGTCATAATATTTGTTTGATGGTTTTGTGCAACTTTTTCTGGTCTCCCTGCGTCCATACCCTTGCTCGAAAAAGTCTACAAAGTACTTCAGTCATCATTATCTTCTAACTTCATACTTTGGGGGGCAATCTGTTACACCTCAAATTTACTCACTTCGATAGTGTCACAAGTGTCGTCATTACGAGTGTTGCAAGTGTTGCATCTTGTCCGCAAGTGTCTCATCTTGACTACAAGTGTTGCAAGTGTCACAAATAGTATTTTGCCATATTTCCTATGTCATGCCCATAACAACATCATAAAGACACTTAAAGACACCTCAAAGGTGGTTTGGAATAAGAAAAATCATTTGGCAGGAAGTACAAGCCCTTTTCCATTAGAAAAACCATAAAAAAAATTGAGTTTTGTGGAGGAGCGCTCCCCTACCCATTGTCAGGGAGTGCTAGTTCTCCCTAGGCCTATCTGGGGGAGCATTTGAGCATTCTGTGCACCCTTATGGGGGAGCGCTACCCCATCTTCAAAAATTTCTGAGTTTGTTGAGGGAAATTAGGGAAGAATCCCTCAATTCCTGAAGGTGGTTGGATTCAAGGAGATGGTCAAGGCATGATCTTAGGGAAGATCCTCAACTAAAGGAGAGGAATCCTCAATCTATCCCAAATATCTCTCAAGTATTTGGACCTCTCCATGGTTATATAAAGAGGCTTTATCATGGTGAAAGGGTACATTACATACAGAAGGAAGTTGGAGAATTACATCAAACTTATGATCTCATGAGTGAGATGCCATCAAATCTATCAGTGGAGATTGATTGAGAAAAGGGGTTGGAAAAGGAGAACTGGAAGAAGCTACTACACCTTCATTCAAAGGATTGTAAGTACTTTTACTTGTTCTCATTAATATAATCAATGCTTGGCATGTTTCTTTCAAACTTGTACTTGTTCCATATAAGTTTGTCTGTAGTAGATGGATTTATGTTTGAGCTAATCTCAGTAGAGTAGGAAGTATTTTGTACTTTTGTTTGTCTTGCAGGACCTACCAAGGAGCTCAATATCGAAGCTCATCCTGGACCTTGCAGGGACAAACGACATTCATAAGGTACATACCTTCCTCCTTCTCTTTCATTCATCAACTTGATTAGATCTAAAAGGAAGTCAGTGTCCATGTTAAGCACTTTCTGTCTTAGAGTTAAGGGTCTAGATCTCAAGAGGAAATCTACCTGTCCACAGGGAGATTTTCCTACAACACTCATGTAAGACTCTAAGAATATAGGCAACTAAGGCTACCAAGAACAACAGTGATGCCTGGGGAAACAGTTGATAGTTTGATCCATGCACAAATGCAGGGTACCTAGCCCGAAATCAACTTGAGAGGCTTCCACTCATCATTGTGGGTATACCTTCAAGAGATCCCCATAATATGCACAATTTCTACACTGATATCAACAAAGCAGGGTGAGTAACTCTTCCAATCTCAATGCGTCCCTAGGTTTGACCCTTGTATGAGAAGGGCTTACCAGGACAAAATGTTGCAAATGGAATTAAACACTCCCTATCACAAGATGCTATTGTGTGTTTTGTTCTTTGGAGAGTGTGTCTCACAGTCTATTCCAAAGCTCTAGCCTAGCTAATGCTGGTGTAAAAGAGCCATGGAAAATAAAAGTTACTAATTGATTTTTAGATTTCACAATTTTTTTTAAAGTCTGTTGTTACTCAAGAGGGAGACGGGAATGAAACCAATGTTGAGTAAGACCTTGACACAATAATATTCAAATAGAAATGAATGATGCAAATTTTCATTCAATGAACTCTATCTATAGCAGGGAGAAGGTATTTCTGGAATGATGTAGGCTACGAAATATACTTCCTTTTTATTAAATGGACACAAATGAAAACAACCATAAACAATGCAGTTTCTCAATGTTCTCTTCTTTTGGACACAATAAACTTTCTTATATATGATTACTTAAAAGAATAAGTGACTTTAAATTCTTCCTTTCTAAAACCAGATTAGGCGTATGACGAAGAAAGGACAAGTAATCCAAGAAACATTATACACTCAACAAGCACCCAAATCAAACTTTCAATGAAGATAAAATTAAAAAAAATGACAAGAAAGTGTTTCTTCGAATGAAAACGAAGAAATGACTTCTCAATCATCAAGCAATCCAGAACATGTAATCAATCCAAAACTTTAAATCCAATCAAAGACTTTTAATCGAATAAGAACTCATATAAAATCTCAGATATTATACCCTTGTCGATAAAAATCAAATACAAAAACTGAAAAAGACTAAAAGATATGTATTCGATCTCCGAACCAATCAACAACAAGTTAAACTTCCAGAAAACAATCAAGGGTTGGAATTAAAAGTCCCTCACAGCTGATTAAAGAAAAACTGGGCATCAACAGAGGCTAAAACCTAGCTCAAAAAATTTCACAGGTGCCACCACAGCCTAATAGCACGTTATAATGGGGAAATCAAGAGTTTTCGCAGGCCATAAATAGATAGGGTGTGGAACGTCCGCACTAAATCAAACAACTAGGGAACGGAAATTGAAGATTTCCACAAGATATGTATAGGGTATAGTGCGGAAGTGTCTGTAAATCAAGAAATTTTGAGAAGAGGGTAAAGGATTTAAGTGAACTTTCAAATCCATAGACTCTGAATGGATCTCCCACAGACTCAGAGACTGATTTCAAGTAAAAAGAATAGGTTAAAATAAAATGGCCAACAAAAAACCACAATCAAGTCATCTCCCCAGTGGAGTCGCCAATTTTGTTATTGGATAAATCGGTGAATGCGGACACAAACTAATCTCCCTAGATCCACCTGGATCTAGAACAAAACAAGACAGGACATGACACTTTCCCTAAGTTTCTACCATTGAATTTTCTACCAAAGAAGGAATAGATGACATATCTTCAAATATCGCTTCCTTATATCTCTGTTGTCCCCGCTTCACTTTGATTCTCTTGTGAGATCAGATCTGCAATGACACAAACCAACCAAAGTGAAGAAAAAATTGTAGATTCAATGGAAATGTAAACATGTGATCAAGGAATAATGCAATAAAATGATAATGATTTTATGGAAAAGAAACATGTCACCGTATCATATTAAGTAAGAGTGGAAGATACAACCAAATTTCCTCGATGTCGCAAGTTCCCTTCTGGTGGTCCTTTATTCCAACACACACACACTTGATCTAAATTTGTATGAAGATGGTCCAAAAAATCTTGATGGACAACTGGAGGCCACAAGCATCGGTTGTAATAGGATCCTTCATGCAGTCTTCAGCCTATTCTTTCAGCAATTCTTTTCTCAATATTGTTTAACCTTTTCCATGAGAAACCCATCATTATATAGGAGAAGGTGGAGTGGTTACAAGAATGAGGATGATCCCACCAAATCAGAGAAGCCAGTAAGACCACAACCATACATATGCCACCTCACATTCTAGAAGATTCTCCTTCTAGAAATTTCGTGAAACTTCTTCCTTTCCTTAGCTTCAAGCACCACCACACCCTACCTATATAGCAGCATGTGGAAATCCCCTGAACCAAGCATAGATCAGCCTACATAAATCAAGGATTTTCGCACTGTGTACCACTATCAGCCTGCGACGTTATTCTAAAAATATGCCTTGTAGGGGAAGAAATTAATCATTTTTCTCATGTAAAAGATTTTTTTGAGAACCTGAACACATGCATGTAGGGTCATCATTAGAGTGACCAAAATAATTTGTAACAACCATGGCCTCCTATTCAGTGGACTCCTAGATAACAACTTCATTGACAGGTACCTCTAGGCATTGTTCTGCTACAGTGACAACTTGCTCCATATCTTCTCCTTGGCCTTCGATCTCTGTGAATAGCTGGAAAGCCTCATCCTGTATAGTTTGGAGCCTCTGAGTCACTTCCATGACTCTTCTCTAAATGGCATGGACCTACTATTGAGCATTGAGTTGTTCTTAGGATTGCTTCATTCTTTCAACAGCTGACAGGGGCTTCAATTGCGCCTGTATTATTTTTGCTTGATACTTCACCTCTTGGAGTTGTGACTCCAGTGTCTTCAGTTCTAGATTCTCAGTGAGTCACTCATAATTCTGGGCACTACGATCACTCAGTTGCTTTCATTCCATGGCAAGGGCCTTTATTCTATCAATTGTGCCTCAATCAGTTGCATCTTTTGATCCCTCATATTCAAACTTCATCTAGAGAGCAACCTTCTCCTTCTCTGCAAGCCAACATTATTCTATAAGTACTTCTTGAACTTGCTTCAAGGCTTGGGTAGCTTGTTTAGCTTCTTCTTGTGCATGATGAAGGTGAGCTTCGGTCGCATTAACTAGTCGACAAAGTTGGGCTGGCTCATCTCCCAAATATGGTTCTCCCGATTGCAAGGGAGTAGTGGAGACTGCGTGACTAGACTGAAGGGCCTATTGTACCCCTCAGAGTTCGACCTCAATTATATCATACATCTCCTCCTTCTTGGATTCTTGTTTCTACAAAATTTCCTGTGAGGAATCATTTACAGTGCGATGATGAAGTCAAAATCATCGACAGTGAGCACATTCTTCATCTTAGTCATGGTGGCTCTGGATTTCTTCTGGGAAGAGGGTTTTGGGGGAGAAACCTTCCTCTTCTTCAAAGGATCAGACTCATCTCTAGGTGGTGTTTCTTCAACTTTCTTCTGCTCATCTTCTTTTCCATTGATCTCTTCTACCTCGTCATCACCCCCTCGGTTAGGTGATGTTGAAGCAGTATTTTCTAAGACGCTTCTTAAGTCTTGGACTTCTTTGGTTTTCTTCATTCTACTGGTTCCGGGTGTTTCATGTTCTATGTGAGCAACCTCCGATATGTCAAGTTCAGGATCAGACATATCTGCAGGGTTAATGAGGATAAGGAAGTTGGCTGACCATTCCTTAGTTATCTCCTTGAGGTCCTCTATGATGAGCTTGTAGTACAACTGAAGCTCCTCCTTATGTTCGTCTGCTAGCGCAGTAATATAGATGAAGTGTTGATCTGCGTGGAACTTCACGATGATTCAGAAGCATTGTAGGGTGTTCGACGTCATGTGAGGTTCATCTTTGATATCCCTCTTCAGCTGGAGGTAGTATGTGTGAAAGACATCGTTCGACTGCCACTGTTTACCCATATTGCTCGAGTACTAGAGCGTGGTGGACTTCGCAGCAAGCGGCTCGAACGACTCAATGTCCAGGAAGGTTTCACCTTCTATCATCTTCCAAGCGACAAATGCGATGAGGATTAGGAGCTAGCTAAGGTGGAACTCGTAGCCCTGATCCTATGCTTCACGGCAATCTAATTTTAGCTAATTCACTAGGTACTTTTCCTAGTTCATCTGTATGCCTTTCATGCATTTCCCTACGAGGTCAACGACAAAGCCTGTGACCTATGTGGGTTTGTTCTTTCATACTAGATTCCCTACAATTAACTGACATTCTAGGCGCTCTATGCCATTCTAGATGGAAGCTAACTTGTAGCCTCGTGTCCCCTTCTCAACATCATCGTATGTATCCTTGATCTTTTGTGCTAACGTGTGATCTATGGCTTTCCCTGGATAGAAATCCTATGGATCAGGTCCTTGCATACTCAGTTCGATAATCCTATGGATAAATGTTGGATCGACTGTGATACGGTGGTCTAGCCATAAGTAGCTGCCATGGTAACATGAAAGTAGGAGCTTGACATAGGCGTTAACTTCCTGGTGCCTTCCAAAGTGTGGGATCGTCATTACGTTCAACAAGGTGGACTGCGCGAGGTTCATCGTCCACGGCTGGGGGATTAGTTTGGAGTTCTTCCCCTTCATCTTGGTCAAGTATTTATACGGGGCAAGCATACTATGGTTCTTACGGTCCCCTAAGTTAAAGTCGTTGAACTTCAACATTGCGATCTTGTCCTGTTGTGATTAAACTATGTGTATCCCCTTCGAGAGGTACACAGTAACCATGTTGTACTCAAAATATCTCAGTAAACTATCACAACTCACCGCGTCGGCTAGAGGTGGGATGTAGTCAGGTAATATGGTTGGTATTAGCTTCTCATTTGCTAGGTCATATTTGTGCTTGATTCTCTTTTCTGTGACGACTCAAGATGGTCTGCATCTGCGAGCGATTGATGAAGAGGCTTGTACTCCTCTCATC